>JARUPV020000102.1:0-25000 GCA_030347415.2 Decapterus maruadsi | reverse complement strand
CTACTGTCTCTCACTTTTCACTTCCATTCTTTCATCGCTCCTTCCTCCTCTTCTGCTTTCTGTCCTTTTCCCTTTCCCTCTGTTTCGTTTCCTCTCCGGCTCCAGCAGACGGACCACAACACAATCCCACCAACAAGGCTCCTTTTCATCGCAAACAACAGCAGCCTAGTCTTCTGCCTCCCCCCACCCCACCCCTCCCTCTGCATCTCTCTTCACCAGGACCCCCCCCCCCCCCCCATCCCGACACCACCACCACCAATAGGCCCCTCCATGAGCCTCCTCCAGACTCTCGCTGTCCATTGTAGCAGCACCCCACATCTCAGGCTGTCGAATCAATGCAGCACACCTCCCTCTCTCTTATTGTCTCTGTGTTGGCCCCGGCCTGCATCACTGATGGAGCGAAAAGGGGGATAGAAAAAAGAAGGGGGCGGTGGGGAAGGGGGGTCAAGAGGGGGCTCCCTCCCTCCTCCTGTTAGCAGTCTTCATCTGCTGGCTGTTCAGGTGCTTAGTATCGCAGCCTTTCTGTCCTTTTTTTGGACCGAATTTAATGGGGAAAGCTGATAAGTGGTCTTCCTCTCCTTGAGGAAATCGTCTCCGTGTTGACATTCAAACTTAATTTCTTCGCTTTTCCCTTTTTAAATTTCTGACTTTATTCCCATCACCAAGCGGTGCCTAGCTGATCCCCCAGCAGTATCCTAATGCCTTAAAGCTCATCTTGTTGCAACACCAGAGTGGTGCAAGCATTAATTCTCCAGTCAATCTGATTGTATTACAGCATCACTAAGACCTGTCACACAGCAGCATTGTTCTCCCCTGCTGTTCTCAATATGGCTGAAGCGGCCTGAGCCAGACTGTTAGAAAACCTGCTTTGTTTTGGGCTGCTGCTCAGTCTCTTTCAGCGTGTCACTCCGGCTGGCAGCGCGGCCTCGGCTGTTATCATAATCCATTCAGTTAACAAGCGGCTGTGTCTGAGTGCCATGCCTCGGCTGCACTTCTTGATTGGCTTATCAAGACTTGAACTTCACATGTGCAGAGCCGTTAGAGGGGGATTGGCAGGCCCGAATTTCAGCAGGGCGTTGAGTTGAGGTCAACCCGGTGGAAATGTTGTATGTAACCCCCATAAGGTGATGTTTTCGCTGCCGACTCTTTTGGCTTCAAAGCGCTGCATCGGCTGTCGACAGACACGTCTCACCGCCCCAAACACTGCCCCGTTTTTCTCTCATGACTGTTGCCTTTCGTCCTAGACACCCAAAATGACACGGTACAAAGGAACCACAGAGCAAAACCATTAATGCGCTATTACTGCAGTTGATGTTACGCTTTCATAATTATGTTTTACTTGAGTAAAGAGGAAGACACAGACGTTGGATTATGTGAGTTTTCTCTCTGAAAGTTGGTCATGCCAGAATACTCATGTTTATAAAATAAGAAGGTCGTTGTCCTGCTCAGTAAATTGGTGAGACATGACGCACATGAAACTGATTCAGAAAGTTAAATTTACATTATGTTTTACTTTTGTATGTATATTTTACAAAATTATGGCAACTTATTTAAATTCTCAGTCCATTCAGATTGAGACATTATAATTCTCCGGGGTTTGATGCTAATTAAACCAGTCTTTTTACTGCTGTGAGAAAGTCAGAAAAGGTCTGGACCACAGGAGTTTTGTTCACACCTAAAAAGAAAAAATGGTAAGGACAAGAGAAGGAGTGAATGTTCCTGTGGGTGCGTCTTGAGTGCTATTAAAAAAAGTTACTGTGTAAAAGGCTGCAGATCGTTTCTTGGCCAGATTCCAGTCCGTTCACGGCACGTTCACAAAGGAGGGCTTGGGGTTGAGTGTACATTTAATTAAGTGGAGCTGGATCACACTGATGTGATTATCAAGAGGCTTTTGGACTTTGACGGCAGCTTGCTGCCATCACACGGCACCGTCACATAGGTTGGGTCTTATCCGAGCTTCGGCTCACTGCTTGCTGCATTTCTGTCCTAAGTGCAGTGGTAAATTGATACAAGCGATCAGCTAACAGGGAGAGCACTCCCTTGTCAAGCAGATATTAGATTAGATACATAATCAGAGGAGGAAACACAATGCTTCATTAACAATGTGACCAATCTGATTAGGAGTTCCTGATTGCGAAGCTCTGCAGAAAGTTTGCAAGGGGCGTCTTGTCGTCAGCGCCGTAAGAAACTAAGTGTCACACGCACAAACAAACAAATCATGTACTCAGTGGAAGAGACCATGCAAGCACAGAAAATATGCAGAACGATCTCAGGTCAAAGTTGGTAGAGCAAAAATGTGACAGTGGTGAACTCAGGGTCATCAAGCGAGTAAGGCGAGCCATCATACAGTACTAGGTGTGTGTGTGCGTGTGTTTGTACAGTATGTGTAGTGTGTTGCGAGGTTGTGTTACAGACGCGGTCAGCCGGTTGTTTGCCATCTGATCCGTGTGACTGATACCAGGATCAGATGTCTGTTGAAGCAGAGACGCCGTCATTGTTATTTGGAACAGATGCTATTTGCCGAGACACCAAACGGTCACCAGAGCAGGTCATGGGTCTGTGGAGCGCACTAACTACTGCTTATTCAGACGTTTGGTCAAAAGGAAGGAAACAAAGAGTCTGCGACGTGAACCCTACACTGCTGCTAATTGTCACGTTCCAGAGTCACCAGCCTGGTTATCATGCTGCTCTTTTTAATCAAGACCAACCCATGTTCAAGGCTATCACAGCAAGCTCATCAGCGTCAGACAATCAACCTTGAGTGACCTTTCATGATGAGTGCGTTTAACAATGTTACATTAATTAGTTGCTAAATTACATCATGTTCTCTTTACAGAGGTAGATTATCAACCAGAAGAGCACGGTTTGAGTTTTGTACAATATTTAGCAGCTTCCTGCTGCTGCTTTGTTTACCTTCAGGGTGGTAGAGTTACGGCCGTGTGGACACTACCTTTATACTTTGTTCTTTGTTGTTCCACAGGGGTGACCCGAGTCTGGTCAAACTCAACGTAGCCATAACCTGTGGTTACCTTCTTTATGGTGAGCTACCTTTGTTTTTTAGCCGCTGTCAATCAGCGTACTGTTGATGGTTTAAAAACAAAAAGGGAAATAAATGTGAGGTAACTTAATTACAGTCACAAATGCATAAAAACTGCACATTTTACAATTTATGACACAATGCCAATTTGTATTTTCATTATGTGAGTTTAAAGTTACAGCAATAATATATACAGGTGCATCTCAATAAATTAGAATATCATGGAAAAGTAAATTTCCAGTAGTTCAAGTCAAATAGCTCCAACAAAATACTAGTGCATTTAGATGGACATACGGTACTTTGTAATATTCAATTTTTTTGAGATACTGAATTTAAGGTCTTCAGTAAATGTAAGCCATTATCATTACAATTCAAAGAAAATTAAAGATATTAAATGTTTCATACATTTTTCCATGATATTCTATTCAGCTCCACTACTACCTGAATTTAAACCAGCTCCTTTATTTCCTGTCTTGCATTATTGGACAAACTGATGATGATCCAGGTGTGTCTGACTCTGACCTCAGTAGTCACAGCAATGGTCAGACACACCTGGATGAATCAGTTTGTCCAATAATGTAAGACAGGAAATAAAGGAGCTGGTTTAAGTTCAGAAAGTAGTGGAGCTGTACATGAAGTCTTGGAACAGTAGGAGTCAGAACATTTCTAATCCAGTGGCTGTAACTGCAGCTTTAATGCCTGATAGACATCTGCTAATGGTCTGCAGATTCACAGCTGCATTTCACTGCTCTATGAAGTGACTTGTTTATTGTTACTACCAACATACTGATTGGCATTTTAGGTTGAATCAGCAACATAATCAAAAAAGATTGTTTTTATGTCAAACAATATGACTTCATCACACATAGACATGTTTTAGAAACGTATGGTTGTAACCACAATTAAGATTTACTTTTGATATTTTGGTGTTTCCCTTGAATCGATGTAAAAGTTTGTCTTGACTTGTTTTTTGGAGTCAGCCCTGGCGCAGTTGATGACCTTTGCCTTTTTAAAGTCAGCTGTGTACATAATACTCTTCCTGATCAAACAGACATATCACTTTGCCTGTCGTCTGATAAACCTCTCCTCTGTGTCCTCAGACCTCGTGCTGCTAGCTTGTAACTGGAGCACTATGGGCGACAGCTTTTTCGTCTGTCACCACTTGGCGGCGCTCTATGCATATGGATATGTGCTGGTGAGTCAGCCGCAGGCCCTCAGTGCAGAACCTTAGAGTACAGTAATCTAGCTGGTTTCCTCATGCATCGTGCCTGTGTCATTTTGTTTGTGTGTTTTCTCGTTGCAGACTCGTGGCGTGCTTCCCTACTTTGCCAACTTTCGTCTCATTTCAGAGCTATCCACGCCGTTTGTGAACCAAAGGTGAGTCAGCCCTTCTGGCGATTGTTCTGCTCTCTGTCAACCTGTCCCCCCACAAATCATTCCTTCTCTGTAGTATTAGGCTGACATGTCTCTCCCCATCACCTTTCACCCCCAGGTGGTTCTTCGAGGTTTTAAAGTACCCCCGGTCTCACCGGATGGTCGTGTCTAACGGCGTGGCCATGGCGGTGGTCTTCTTCCTGGTGCGCATCGCCGTGATGCCGTCCTACTGGGCCAGCGTGTTCGCCACCTTCGGCACGGAGGAGTTTGAGCGGCTGGGCCTGGGCGCTCAGGTGGCCTGGATCACCTCCTGCATCGCCCTGGACATCTTGAACACTATCTGGATGTACAAGATCGCCCGCGGCTGCTACAAAGTGATGACCGGGAGAGGAGGAGGAAAGCGGAAGGCCAAGGAAGGGGTCGAGGCGTCGTCGTCTTCCTCAGACAGGAATAACGTCAACAACCACACAGACTAAAGAGATATAGAGCGGAGGACACGTAGACACAGACATGAGCAGGACAGGGAGGCTGGACAGGAGGAACCTCACAGCCTCTCCCGCTTTCTCTTTCTCTTTCTCTCCGGCTTTAGCCTCAGCATCCTTCCTTCCTCCAATCCCCCAGCGTTAGCCCTTTTGATCTCGTTGTAGTCGGCCAGTGGACCGGGCTAAGAGTCCTCAGGTGACCCCCCCCCCATCCTTCCCTCCCTCCAACACAGGACGAGGAGACCGCTCTCGTCTCACTCAAGCACCAGCCTTCGCAGCCTCAGTGTGTTTTTCCGCTGACAGATCAGTATCCTGCTGGGTGACAGCTTTTTGGTCACACATGCGACAAGATAGAGCTCACAAGCACACTTTTAACTCCGCCTGTCACTCGCCTCTTTCATCATTACTATCACCGCCCACCCCACCCCACCCCCTCCTCTCCTCACGCTCGTCTCCAGCCAAAGCCCAATCCTCTGAAGTGCCTGTGAAAGACAGGAAAGCAATAATATTAGAGGAATAAGATCACAAAGTCTAACAAAGCTTCGCCCCTTCACATCCACGACCATCTCTCGCCCGCCGTCGCTCCGTCCTGAGCGACTGTGGTGGTGGGGTAGGGGGGGGGGACTCCTCTACTGTCGTTCATACTCCGTCCATACTCGACGAGACGAGGCCTGCAGGGTGAAGAGCTCTCCATCACGCGCATCAGGTGTTTGTGTATCTATAGGGCTCTTGTCTTACTACTCATCAGACCTCACGAAAAAAAAGAGACAGAAGAACACCATAATGCCTCTTCTACAGTATCACCTGCTGTGGCCTCCTTGTAACAAGTGGCGCCTGCCTATATCACCAGCCATGCCCCTCCAACCTACTTATGATTTGGATTGTGTATTTAAAAAAAAGAGAATATGCATGTAGGAGAGAGAAAGAGGAACTCTCTGACGCCCTTATATTAGCTTCGCGCAGGAGGATTTTTTTTTGCCTTTTCAGTATTCATCATGTCGGCATCACAGCGCTGTGTTGTCTCTATTCTCCTATCGTCCACAGCCTCCAGTCCTTTGCAGTCACAGTAACATGTCTAACTCACATTACATCTGTTGCAACCCTCTGCCTCACTGGATAGAGCTCCCTCTATCCAGCTCGAACATTTGGTTTTGTTCTACCTCTCCCCCCTGCCTTACAGAGACTTTTGTCAATCCCTTCCTCATGAGTTGATCAGCGTTTGTTTTTTTCCTTTGTACCGTACTGTACGCAGCCTTTTTAAAAATGTTACCTTTTTTTTGTGATATCACTGGTCCAGAGGGGCTTCTCTCCCTCTCTGCTAACTGTCTCCAGAGCTTATAACCCCCAGGCAGTGCAGGGGGAAAAACGCAGCGGCATCACTTCCCACACCCTCACCTGTCTGGTCAGTGTATATGTATGTATACACCTCTCTAGAGGAACCCCCCGGGAGGCTTTTATAGGCGACTTCCTCTGTTCTCAGTGACGCTGAGAACCCGACGGAGGAGGGCTTCACGCACATCCATCTGCAGATGTGCGCGTTTGCACATGCGTAGCATAGCATGCACACCATACACTGTTTTTGGTGCCCTTCTCCAAAACACCGACATGGTGCTCTTCCTTTTTGCTGAATGTTAGCAATATGATACTTTTTTTCCAAATTCTCTATCGAATAATTATGAAATTCACTTGGATGTACTAATCTGTGACAACAATTTGCTGTTGAAAGCAACGTGGCAATCTGCATGTTTGTTTGTTCTTTTTATTTTTGTTTCTTTTTGGTGTAAAATATAAATCCCCCTATAAAGCATGGTAGGATCGACATATTTCTGTGATGCCTTAGTGAATAGTTAAGATAGATGAATAACATCTAATATTAATTGCATTAATCCAATGCTGAAAAGGGTTTGTCTTCCAAATACTAAATGTTTCTTCCTCTCGGAGCAAACTGAATGCATGTGTTTTTGATTCCTTTGTCCTCTCCCTGCATGTCTGAACAGTATATCCACAGATGGTGAGTGTGTCTGACTCACTAATTTTTACCACGATCTCTGTGTAACAGTTGGCATTACAGTACTTGATTTTTTTAATTTTATTTTATAACAGATGAATCTCGTCTCCTTGTTGTACAGTCTGCTGCGAGCAGACGTTAATGACCACACAGCTGATATCACGACAGACAGGAACACAAGAGGATGTTTCAGATTTGACCTTTGCCACACAAACACATTAGAAATGAAGTGAAAGCTACAAATTTTAGGTTTGTACTCACATTTGCACACATTTCTACTCCTGTTGCTCAAACAAGAAGTACCCCATGATTTAGCCTTGCACTACTATAACATCGTCGATGTCAGAATGTCAGTGTTGACAGCGGGTTTTTTTTTTCTTTTTGTTTGTTTGTTTGAAGAATTGAAATCAATGCAGTAGAACAAGAGATTACAGCCAGATCTCCATCCATACGTGATGAACAAATTTCAACCAAATAACAAAACACTGTGAATGTGTTTAGTTCTGAAGTCAGGTGCCATTACAGTACATCACTGCAAAAGAAGAGTATGCAACAACAACAAAAAAAGCGCCAGTCAAACCTAAAGCAATGGAATTTTATTTCTTCCGTCTCTTAATTTGACAAAGGTTACAGTCTCCTCTCCTCTGCTCCGTGCACATCTGATGATTTTTTTTTTCACATCAATCAAGCAGGAACTTGAGCGATGCTTCTTGTAAGTCAACAAGTCTGTGTGTGCAGCACTTTGTCACATTTAATTGTTGTCAACACACAACGCCCCCCCCCTCCAGCTGAACATAAAAGCTGCTGGTAGCTGGCACCTTACAGAGCAACATGAACATGAATATTACAGACAGGTGAAGCTGCGGTTGTTGTTATTACACACATTTTTCTTCCTTTGTCAAAAACCTGCGTTGGTACAACACAAACACCAACGATGCAGCGTGACAACCGCTGTTGCAGACTTGTGTGTGCGTTACGCCAGTAGCGGCTAATGTAACCTCGAGCAGAGATGAGGAGCTGAACTCGTCCACGCCTCCAGCTGTTTTTCATTTTCAAACCTCTGGTTTTTTGGCCCCGACTGACACCGACTCGAGCGACGTCACTCGAGGCAATTTACCAAACTTTGCACAGCTCCTCTCGGAGCCACAAAAGGCTTTATACAATATCTATATATCTAGTCCACCCCGACACCTGTAAACAAACTTCAATGTGTGAAATCGGTGGAGTTCCCATTTAAGTCCTGGTATCTGTAGTTGCATAGCTAGTTATAATAGTCTGAGAATGTCTGCTGGTGTTTTCACTGTTTTCACTGTGGAACTATAAAGCACACTCCCTGTGGAGCAATAACTCAGTGATCTCCTGTATTTCTGTCTGTCACCACAGAGGAGGGGCCACAGTAACTTGTGCCTTTACACAAACGGTGGATGTGATGCAGTCAGATTTGGATTAGCATGATCTTTCTAATGTAATATCCAGTGATTATCTCCTCTATTCCATATGTATACTCTGTATATATTTTTATAATCTGCCTGCACAATGATTAATCCGGCCAAGTATTATAATCCAAAGCTGATCCCTCTCGGGGAGCGTGTTTTGTGTTGAAGTTTTTTTTTTGTTTTTTTTGTGCTCTCCTGAACACAGGGCTAAGTCTCGGTGAATGTTGTGATGGGTCATTTAGTGGCATTAAGATGAGCTCCCAGTGGAAAATCAAAGTCTATTTTTTGACATAAGCTCTATAAGATATACAGGTAGATGATGGGAAGGCAAACATCTCATTTCCCTGGCCTTCAAAACTGTGAATAGCTGTAGAATAAAAACTGTAATATTGTCCAGTCAAAGATCGGAGGTATCTCGACTGCAGCGGGGAGGGGGGGGGGGGTTACTGGGACTGGCTGAGCAGTGATGCTGATGAACTTGTTGTAGCAGCATCCTGTGCTTTGTGGATGTCTATTGAGTTTAGACTTTTAGTTCAGACAAACTGTGGAGCTGAGTTTTTTTTGTACTTTCAGGATTTTCTACAGAATATTTCAAGACCTGATGTTTGTGCTGTATCTCAACACCCTGGGGCTGTTTGGAGAAAAAAAAATCAATGATTGATGGATTTGATAAAGCTGCTATTGTGAGGCCATGATCTGTATTCTATACCAATCAATGTATCAGGTGAGAACAACCCAATGGCCAACATTGATTATATTATAAATACATATATATTATATATTAGAAAGGTGCATATGAATCATCTCAATGTGCTGATCTGAAATTGTGTTGATCTCTTGGCACAGCTGCATTAAATTAGGTACTAAAACAGTACAGTTGTGCTGTTACACACGGTACTCACAACACAACAGCTTGTCCCATTTTTGTTAAATCTGTAATTTCAAGTCCGATCCTTGACGTACAATGATTTAGGTTGGGTTGAATCTCAGTGTTACGAGGATGACAGCATTTGTATCGTAGTTAAAGAAAAAAAAAATGACTGGAACCTTTCAATCAACTGACATGCCAGTTGTTTTTTTGTTTTTTGTTTCTTTTGAATGACTTAACAGCGTGGCTTTATTTCCCTTCCCCTTTTGTTTTATCTCTTAATGCAATGCAATTTGTTGTTATGATCTGTTTTCTCTGGAGATTTTAATGTGAAGCAGCCTACACTACACACTGGCCTTAGGGGTCCTCGCCTGAGCATTTCCTTGTGACTCGGATTGTTGTCGTCTACAATGACCACTACTAATGATGATGTAATTGTAGTGCTGAAAGCTGAGACTTACTTGAAAGTGTTGTTCTTCAATAAAGCTGAAGACAAGAGAAATGTTTGAGATTTTTTTCATTACTAATATTCCCATTACACCAGGTATCCTTTTTTTTTTTTTTTTTACTTCAATTCTAATTCATTGGTTATTGATGAGTGTCAACATGAGAAAGACCTGCTGGGTTCAGTGTAATGCATCCACACACTTCAGCATACTGAACCGCTCCAGTCATTTGTCAGCCGCGTATACCCAGGCACGCTAAAAGCAGCTCCTGGGAGTTGGCACCATTACTGTTCTTTTCAACTTGTGAGTGTGTGTGTGTGTGTGAGAGAGAGAGAGAGAGAAAAGTGATGGAGATATTCAACAAAAAAGGAAGGCTGGAGCACAGACTGAGACATTCAAAATGAGATGAAAGGGTAAAAGGAGAGGTTTGGCTGAAATAGGGATGAAAGGCAGATATGAAGGAGCTTGGAAAGTGAAAGATTTGAAGGGGGGGTGGGGGGTCTGAGCCACAGTAGGTCTGTGATTGAAACCATCTCCTCTGTGTGTATGTGTGTGCGTGTGTGTTCACCAATCGGTCAAGGGGCTTGGTCAGAGACTGTGCTTGAGGAGCTTTACCAAACATGGTCACATAACAGAGACTCAATGAAAATTTCCTCCTGCTACTACAGCACACATCCACAGCGTGGACTCCATTCAGCCACAGGGTGAAACTCATCACCTGCGTGTCGTGCACACACAGAAACACACCTGCATGTTACAAAAATACACCGCCTGTCGTCACTTGATTCAACACGACTTCTATCCCGTCACATTACCGACACAAAGAAGCATGCCGAGTGCGCCTCGGCGTTTGTGCTGCTTTCATTGTTGAATGTGCAACAGAGCCACAGCCTCTCAAGTGTGTTTACCTCCTGTCAGCCGTGTTTAGAAGACATTCTGAATCAAAAAAATCATGTCTATAAATGTCAAATCCCCTGTTTTCCTCTTTACAAGGACCAATATCTGTGTTGTGAGCTTGTTCCTCATGAGCAGCAGCAGTCTGCTACGATTTTAAGCAAGTTATAATTATGTAAAAATAAATAGATTATAGGGATATGCCTATTTCAGGAGGAATTCATGGTGAAGACCTTTCCCAGACTTGGGGAAACAAAAACATATTTTAAAAAAATCAACATACCAGACTTTGGAGACACTATAAACGGAGCAGATTTTTTACAAGGTGCTTAAACCCCTCGCCCAGAGGTGATCAAAATAACTCTTTAAACAGTGAGTGAACAGCCAACACCTCGAGTGTCACCACCTACCTCAGCCAAAGATGTCATGAGCCTGTCCCAGCCTGAGTAAGGGCCAAGATTAAACAGTGTGAAAACAACTGACAGCACGGACGGTCCATTTCATGGCGCGTTACCACAGCTCAGGTGGAACACGGCGAAGAGATGAGTCCTCTGATAGTGCTGAGGATTAACATGGACGTGTGTTTTCACAACGTTTATGATGGCTGAAATACTGAAAGAAGTTAAAGTGGCACTTGAAATACTGAGAAAGGTTGAATTACAATTAGATAAGTGCTACAAGAAAGAGTTAAAACAGCATTTTAAATGTATTAGATGTGTGTAGTTGATGTGCTGAAAAGACTGACAGGTGAAGGTAACTCACTGAAAGTAGCTGAGATGTCAGTTAAAGTGAAGAGAAACTAAGCACATTTATTTATATTTCATATGAATCAATACTAGTACTTTACCAGTGTTTCCATTTTATGCTATTTTATCATCACTAAACTACCTTTCAGAAGGAAATAGTATACTTTCTACCCCAGTTGACAGCTTTAGTTACAACTTACTTGTTAAATCATCATCATTTCTAAAAAATAAAAATAAAAAAAGAATTATGGATTCTGGTGTTTTAGAAAAAGGGGCCATGAAATCTCCATCTCGTTTCATGATAAGTTAATTTAAGATCAGAGAACAAAGGGAGAAACTGAGGGAGATTTGTGAATGAGACATTTGTTTAGTCTTCTTTTCTCTCCATTAATCATCTGATGACCCCTCACATCAATTAGTGTCCCTGCTTATAAAACTGTATATGAAGAGTTCAGCCTAGCTCCGCCTCCAGCAGCTACAACAGTTACATGATGCTGACGCACTCATGCCTCAGTATTATTCATCTGATGATGTCATGTGTAATAATACATCAGTCAGAGGGACCAAACCATTTTGTTATGTTAATACTACTAATACTTACATAATTTGACTTCAGGTTTCAGGGTCTTTAATGGACGACTTTCACTTGTAATGGCATAGTTTTACACTTCACTTTTATGACTAGTACATTTGGCTGGAAGTGTCAGTTGAAGTTGCTGATTGAAATAAGCACTGGTTCAAGTATCTGAAAATCAGTGAAAGCAGTTGAGGTGTATAATACAGTGAAAGTTGTGTTTAATTTAATCCTTCTTAAAGCTAAGGGAAAATCTGAGAAGTGAATAGTTTGATATAGTTGTCGATCAAGTAAAGATGTTGAAATCTCCTCTGGTGTGTAAATGGTAACCACACAGGGGTCAGCTCACTAATGTGGGCAGATGTTGAGCTTTATACCATGGTGAAAGCATTACCAGGTCCTAAGAAATGAAAGCAGATGAAGTGGAATGTGTACAGAGGAAATTGTGAGAGTTAAGGGGCTGAAGAAGTTGAATATTTTATTGAGAGCTGAAGATCCGAAACAATCTGAAGTGTTTTTAAAGTGTGAAAGGAGTTGAAACATCTGAGCTAGAGAAGGTGATGATAACAAATATACACTGAGAGTTAAAGTTACGGTAAATCAAGATGAGGAATAAAAGATGAATACAGTTGAAATGTCATTAGTTGAAGTGGAACTGCTACAACAGTCAACTACAAACAGCTGAAATGTCCTTTGAAGTGATGATCTGAAACAGTTGTTCAAGTATCCCATTGATATGGTTAATTCAGTCTTATATATCTAACACCAATTCTGATGTGAAAGTACAGCTTGGACAAGGTGAAGACAGCTAATGAATCTGAATCTGAGAGTAAAAGTAAACTGAAGTCAAGTTAAGAGCATGTTAAAGAGCTGAAGGACAAAAGGTGTATTTTAAAGTGTAATTTAATTTATGATCCAGATGTAACAGACCCAAGAACATTAGCATTTTATGGTGAAAGGTGAACACACTGACTTATGATCGAGGAGGTCTGAGCTGACGCGTATGGTTTTACTGACCAAATCCAGGTTTGTTTGAAGCTTCCTGTCCCACTGTAGCGACAGGTTGGAATTATGATGCCATGAACTCAGCCTTCAGTCGTCCTCTGAGCAGCGCAGGATCTCCAGGCCTTCTACCATAAATAGCCAGACGGAGTGGAGTGAGGAGAGGGGTCGGTGGGTGGAGGGGGAAGCGGCTTACTGTAGAAATGCCCTTCTGGGTTTCTGAAACTGCACTAATCTCCCCCCTCTCCCCTTCTGCTCTCCCTCCTTTTCTGTGTTTCTGCATCTTTCTGTTTTTGTCCTTGAAATGCTCTGACTCATGGTTTGTCTTTTCCTCTTTGCCTCCATAACCTCATACTCTGTACTCAATCTGGAGTTCTCCTGCCATCCCAGAAGGCTCTGAGACAGTGTTGGCTGTTGATCTATCTCTTTTTACTCAGAAATACTTTCTCTGAAATGTGCCATGTGTGTACACTACATCTCAGTCCTGCTAGAAATTAGAAATAGTAAATCATCAGACAGTTAAACTGCTCCTCTGTTTGGATGGCTGGTTTGCTTATGATCTTGTTAAACTCCTGAAAACTCACCCACATCCATTTGGAATAATACATTCTGTAAATACAAAGCACATTATCTCAGAATGTCTCCCTCCAGTTGATAAAACAGTGCCACATTTAAAGACTTTTCTAAATGAGGCCTCCTTACTCATCAGCTACCGTCCACGTGAGATTTTCCAACACAGTAAATGTACCCAGAAGAAGCCAATCAGCCTGAGTGTCAGACAATCCTCAAGTCAATATAAACAGTAAATCCCAGTACGCAGTAAATAATCTGACCATGGTCTGTTATTTTTAGTGTGAGGGATTCCTCTTTCACAAGACATTACATCTCCATCCCTCTCAGCCCAGGCCCTTCCCTTCTCCCATCATGCCCAAATAAAGTGTCTGAATTCCATGTGTGTGCTTCTTCTTCTCTCAGTGAAATGTTTATAAGACCCTCGCTTAGTGTGTGTGCGTGCATGTGTGTTTATGTGTGTGTGAGAGAGAGAGAGAAAGAGAGAGAATACAACTGTGCATTCATGAGCCTGTGTCTGTGTCTGTGCATGTGCATGTGTCCATAATGTAAGCTGTTTCAGGTGATCTGTTGTATTCACATTGTAATAACTCGATTCTACAGTTTTGTTTCATCTTGGAAACACCACAAAATACAAAAGTGAAATATTTAAGTTATATTCACTGAGGCCAGCCACTCTTATCAGTTTTAGTGTGATGCTTTTGTTCAGCTTCCTTATCGACCTTTAACTTGATTAGCAGCAGTTACAGATGGACTGAGTTCATAATGGGCAGGATTGTATTAAATACTGAGTCATAATTCCACCTGTGGAGCAGTATGAGCATTAGGAAAATCTATGAAACCGATTTTTTCCTCTTCATATTTCTTAGTCCATTTAAATATTCAGTTATGTTGAAGGCAAATCCTTCTCAAACTGTTGGAGTACACTTCACTTCGCTTCCAAGTGGAAATCTCTTTATCAATTGTGATTACATTTTGGTCTAAATCCAAGAATATCTGAATCATTTTAAATCACAGAGCGCTAACTGATGCTTCGACTGCAATCAGCGTTAATAGATCAACAAGAAACTTCAACAATGCAGACGCCTCAACTACTTCAGTGACAGTTTCAACTGCTTTCATCTGACGACTCGAGTGCTTTCATCCCTGACTGTGACAAGTGAGGTTCTAGCTGCTTCAACCTTGTATACGTCAACTGACAGTTCACATGCTGTATGCCACCTGGCATTTAAACTGCTGTCGCTGCTTACACTACAACTGACACTTCAACTATTAACAATGCATACACTTTGACTTCAGCAGAAAATACACTTGCTTTCAGCGTTTAAACGTCCATTGTCTATTAATCCCTAAACCTTTAAATGACAATCAGCTGCTTTCAGTGCCGACTCTGCTGATAAACCAGCAGACACTTGTGCTAGCAGTACCCACACTTCAATTATCTCTGTCACTTATATTTATTGTTTGAAGTTTAACATAGCTAATTTGAACTGTTGATTTCTGTTGGCACTTCAGTGGCTTTCAGCTCTTTAGCAGACACTTTAACTGCTTTCAGCTTTCACTCTTAAACTGTTAGTTCAACTATTCAGCATTAGCATACAAGCGCACAATTCTTCAGTCTACGGGGCTCAAACCTGAATCCAGCTCTTCAAATAAGTCAGGGTTTCGCATGCCACTGCTTTTATATCTTCCTCCGGCTGAGTCTGAAGCAGGATGCCTGCTCCAAGTTCTTCCAATTCCAAGGCATTTTAATGAGTTCACAGTGTTTGCATCTGTAATTTCCTCATGGATGGATTATGAGACAGTGGGCCCCCGGGGCACAGACATGCAAGAGCCCTCCCACCTCTCCTAAACAGGAGCAAGGCCCAAATTGATAGTTGTGCAAAATGATCTGTAATGAGGTATTTAAGTGGGATTCAGTAGGCGAGGGATCCTTAGATTGGAGCTCTGTTTAGATTGTTTACATTTATTTACATATTAACTGATGTTGTGCGTCTATTTATTGTGAACTCTGTAGTTTCTGTGTGTCTTTTGAGCCTCTTTGTAGTTGTCTAACATCTGTTTACTGTTTTGCATCTCTATAGTTAGATCCTACTTTGTTTCTGTTGGTGACTTCAAATCAGACAAAGTTAGCATTTTATAGGTGTTCCCCAAGGGTCTACTCTTGGCCCTCTCCTGTTCAATTTGTACTCCACTTGGTTACATAATCCATAAACTCAACATTTCATATAATTCCTGCACTGATGACACAAAATTATATATGTTTCTGCTGACCACCTGAGACCAGTGAATGTTCTCATTTAGTGTATTAACGATGTTATACACTGGATGGCCGAAAACTTCTTACAACTGAATAATGAAAAAACTGAGATTTTTTTACTGTCTTCAAATCCCACCATGTTATTCACAGACTAACTACCCCCTCCAAGGTCATTAAACATTACAGGGAACATGACCTTGGTGTCGTCACTGGCAACCATGGTCTTGGCGCTTGGGCTCCAAGGTTTACTCTCTCTGTAATTACCCTATACTGTAGGTCCTTTCTGTATCATATCCCAGATCTGTTAGTGGGTAAAACCTTCTTACCCTCAGACCCACCACTTTCCCTTGATCACATTTACCCATTTACCCACTTGTTCCTGGGTTTATTTGATTCTGCAGGATCAATATTAATCAGGTGGTGCTGGACTCTTGAGGCTGTAATTCAACCTTTTCATATTTCCTGCGGAAAGGTTCATGTGGTTTATGTTTTTTATTCTTCACTCACATGGCCTTTTCACCCCAAGACTAAAGTGCAGTTGTTGTGTGTTACATTGCAAACATATAACTGCAGTGTTGCGGTCAGTGAGATTCACTCATGCAGTAATTATTTTCACCTGTGAGAGTGTACAAATCCACCACTGACTGACTGACTGGAGCCCTTTGAATTGTTGCCGGGTAACAGCTGTATGTCCAGTAATCTTGCATTAACGCCCTTTCATTGTCTATCACCGGCACCGCAGCCACCCATCCCTGGCCTTTCTAGAACGTTCCTCTCCAGCTCCATCAGCACCCCGGCCATGTGTCTGCTAGGGACACACACACAAGTGAGCGAGCACAGGGTGAATCATGGTGTCCAGGGAGCCGCCTCCTCTGTCCCTCTGTCTCTGGCTTTGTGCTCCACAGACCCCCTGAATCTGCTGCATTCCTTTCCCTGTCATCCGCCTGCCTGTTGGGAGACAGGAGTAACACACAGGAGTAAAACAAGAAAACCACCTCATTGCTACCAGGCTGACGTCAGGCACTCTACGGTAGCTATTGCTGTCAAACACATGTCAAATATGCTGCTATCAGTTCACCAGCAGCACATATACAAGTACGTATGCCATATATTTTTGGATATGACGGAGCATTTTAAAGACCTCTAGTCCACGTTGGCTTAAAAACTAAACCTGAAACATTCATTTGATGCTATCCAGATCACCTGCTAAATGAATCGTGTGACAGGATCGTTTCATGACCTGCCGTTTTCAAGGTCAGGAATGAACTTTTAATCTCTTGTCAGTCAACATGGACAACAAGTCCTTGAAGTATTCACAGAAGCAGGAATCTGGAAATCTCCAGTTTTATGACTGAGGAGGATTGTGGGTTACATCTGACCTTGTAGCGAAGTTGTTTAGACAAAAGTCTGACACAACTTGGTCTTTTATTCAGACTTTATATCAAAATGTAGATCACAACTTTTCATTAAAGGAAACATAACAAACAACTTTATTGTAATATAATTCACTTGATGCAATTATGTGCAATCCATGAGTAAAAAGTCATCTTAACTTCTACAGTAGAGCGTTCCCCATCGATTCAGCGATGGAGGACAAAGTCCTTGAGCAATCCTCATTCTGTGTGAAAGTAGATGTCAGACTTTATCAATATGAGGGGAAGTAGGCCAGAGTCAAATAAGTGGCTATCTATCATCAAAGTTACATTGTTTTCAGTAGCTACAAATTCACTTGACGACAGCTCAGCACACAAACAATGAGCATGGGAATGTGTGTGTTTTGTATTCAGACGATTGTGAATACTGAGATTCATCAAAAGACTGTTATTATAATAAATGTATTGTTATCATCACCTCATCATTAGTAAACTGATTATATTCTTAATATTTTCCCCATATTTCATATCCATCACTCAATCTGTGTGTTGTTAGATGAAAGGTGGAGGATGTTGATGTATATTAAGTTCTCATGAACATGACAATGACATAACTTGAGCAAAGTGCATGTCAGTGGAGGAGAAAAGCATCCCTGACCGGCCTGAAGGTGGAAAAAGTGACACTCATTAAATCTAATACCCGAGCGGTGACATCACTCCCCCTCGATGAGGAGGCTGCGCCCTGATTGGACGGCTGCCGCGGCCAATCAGAGCGCACACACATGGGAAGAGTTTAAAAAAGATTCAGAACAGTGTCGGAAAGTTGTCCAAAAGCCTCACGAGCAGGTCCGAGCACGACTGAGACCAGCTGAAGGAAGAAACAAAAGAAAGAAAGAAAAAAACAAAGGAAAGCAAACCTCGACCCACGGATTTGTTCGGGACTTTTTTTTTTCCTGTGTGTTTCCTGCCTCGGACCGAGAGCTGTAACCTGCTCCTCCATTTTTAAAGCCCTCCTCATCAGCCTCACTGTAAATAACTCAAAGCACCAGGATGTCAACACATTTCAGGAGCGGCCCAGCCTTCGGACTTTCAGCCGAGGTCAAGAGTAAGGTGAGTTCACGTTTTCATTTATTTATTTATTTATTTATTTATTTCTGTTGTTATCCGGTGTGCTGTTGCGTTACAGCAGCTGGAGTGGGTCAGGGGTCCACAGGGGCCAGGGAAGCAAGCTTTAGCATGAGGATGAATAATGTAAACACTCTTCTTCTGTGGTCCTGTTTGGATTGTTTACCTTAATTATAACAAACTACAGAGGATGCTGATCATCCAAACACAGCTCTATAGAGAAAACTCTCTGCTCAAATAGTTGTTGGACTCCTTATATGGGATGTTCACATGGTTACAGTCATCCTGAACAACCTGTCAACACGTGGTTCATCCCCTACCATAGAATAAAACACACAGACAATGCACTGAGCGGCTGTAAATGATCTTAAAGCTGATATTTGACATGCAGGTTGTGTTTGAACGATTAAAACGAGGCTCTATAACGTGATCTCACGCCTTAGTTTCATGCATGGGAAACACACACACACTCCTGCCCTCTGATAACAGATCACACAGTGAGGGAGGTGATTGTTTTGGAGCTGAAAGTAGGTCTTAGTGGCCAAATTATTTGTGCGATTAAGAGGGGTCAGGGCATTTAGTCTGAGAGAGTGCAGCACGAGGGGAGGGAGGAAATTTGACTTGTGCTAAATAACGCTGTGTTTTTCTTGTGTCACTGGTTCACTTATCTCTGTGGCTGACGAACCACACTGTGTGTAGGATTGTGAATCTGGGTCTGGAGGCAAAGAGAGTAGAGATGCTTCAGTGATGATTAGAGCTTGATCTGCAGAATCAAAGACACACATTGTACATGATTATGAATAGATTTATTTTGACCTGGAGTTACTTTAGAAGCAAGACAGTGGTGGATGTACCAATGCTACAATGATGATAATGATATCCTGCAATCACAAGGTCACTTATGGTAGAATAAATCAAAAATCATAATATTTCAAATAAATAACGAGTATTTTACTTGGAATTTTAGACTGTATTTATGAACCCGTTGGTGGCATTTTGATTTGGTTTTTTAGCTTTACTTTATATGTAATAAGTTTGTTGTTGAAGTTAATATAAATATCAGATTTGATATTTGCTTCAAAGCACAGTACTAAAGTAAATGATCATCAACATACATATTCCCTTTCCTCCAGTTTAAGTTGTCAGCATCCTGACTGAAGCGAGACGTGTTGATGAAGCGACCGTTTTTTGGAGGATTTCACATGTTTGCCTCCTCTCTGCTGCTGATATCATGACAGTAGTGACTCTGTATGTTGGGATGAGTCACAGCTGCTGACAGCTTGAGAAAGGTCAGCCTGCGACTGTTCCAACACCCCGATCATCATCATCATCATCATCATCATCATCATCATCATCATCATCGCCATTGTCCTGAATAGTTCCCTGAATAGTGGCATCTTTCATCAGTGCTTTAATCTCACACAGGGGTACACTGCACTCTATGAAACCCACATTCCTGGCGTTACTGCCATTCAGCAGGCTCTTTAGTCTGGAATGAAGGTTTGATATTCTGGCTGTTATTTTTGCTTCCATCTTTGTGCTGTTTCCAAGTCGATTATGTGCACTCTATCTCCTGTTGTGAACAGTCTGGAAACCCAGCTGTACACTGCAGTTGACAGAGCGCCGTGGGTCGCGCGGGGATTATAGGTTCCTGCAGCATGACATCAGAGATGAGCAGGGATGCAGCAGGGAGACTGACAGGTACATCGGCATCATCTGATGGCCTTTTAAGGACCGGCCGGCCTCTGACTTGGAACTTGAGAAAGTGTCCTTTGTCTAAACAGTTTACACTGGAGTCAGGGAGGACGTACCGCCGTCCTGACAGAACACAGGTGGACAGGAGACGCATGGCGGAGGCGAGAGTCGTACCAGCAGCTCCCACCAGCAGATCCATTTAACACAACAACTGTTTGTTTAGTGAGGTGAACTCTTCCAAAGGCAGAGCCAGGATCTGTGATCAGGTGCTGGGTGGTCACAGGAACAACTTGGGTAAAAGTGAAGCAACTTCTTTTTTTCTAGTGCAGTTCAAAATTCAAATGGCTGCATACTGTGTATCTACACTGATGGTAGTACACTGTCTACTCTGTCCAATGTGGTTGATTATGTGATGGTGAGATTTTACACACTTTAGTTGCTCTTTGCTCCTGTAGCCCTGGTCTGCTGCTACGAGTAGCTTCCAGTGGCGAGTGTCAGCTGATGCTGGTTCAGATCAATGTGTAACTGACATTATCTGACATTATGAAGCTCTCTCTTACTTTTACATTATTTTTCAGCGTTACCATCATCTTCTACCTGCCACCTCCTACATTTTAACAAAATTGCATGAGTTCTGCTTTTACTGCGCCACTCGGTGCCCCGTCATTTAAATTTTTTTGATTCTGTTGAGTTTTGCTACCAGATCTTTCTCAGTACCTCTCTTAAACAATATAAAGATATGAATTAAGATATATTTATACAATAGTACTTTTCTATTTTCATTTGATGCTATTTCAGACATCTATACAACAGTTGAAGAGAGAAGCATTGTGCTTTCTCCTCCACATCGTTCAGCAGATATGTCTGATTTTATAAACATATAATCAGCTTTTCAAATACATTAATAAAGGATATACCAGTTTCTCAACTTTTTATTAATGTGACATTTTACAAAATAGCAGAACCTGTTCGAGGTTCCTCATCGTGGTTCAGATGAGCTGCTGGAACAGAGACGTTACCCACCTAAACCTCTCAGATGGTTTCATTTAGATAATTGTTAGCAGCCCGCCAAGGTCAAGTTGGCCATGATTAAACAACAGAAAAAACAACGATTAAGGAAAAATGTGAAACATTAATGGACATTTATGCAGCAGGGCTTGTTTTTTCTTCTTCCCCCTCTCATTCATCATCTCTCAACCCCTCAGACTTATCTGACGACCCGTTGGAGGGCACCCAGCTTCTCATTTGGGAACGAATAGACCGAAATATCAAAGCGTAGCTGTTTAACAACCACCTCCATTAGACACCGCAGCTAAATGCTACGTATGTATGAATGCGTCATTTATGTAAAATATGATGATATGTCATATGAAGTTATTTCTCTGTAGAATGAGTTATTTTACTTTACTTTTAACACATTTTCTTTACAATATTTTTGCTTTTACTTAAGGGCCAATAACCTACACTATTTAACATGCAGAGGAGGAAATAACATAATCTTTCATAAACAAATAAAATCTTATATTGATCGGTGATAAAATGCTCTGTACTGTAGCTCATTTCAGTGCTTCAGGAGGTTTGTCAGTGTGGCCTTACTTGGTCTGGTATGACTGGAGGCTTATGGTGGCTAATGTAGGCTTATGCGGGCTAACTGTGCTAAGGTACTGTAGATGTTGCTGTATGTGACATTACTGTAACACTTTACTGGCATTATGACTCTGCTCTTTTTTGTGCTATAAATGTCTTAGCATTTACCACTGTTCCATAATTGCCACTTGTGTCCACAGTGACCTTTCTCTAGCAAAGGTTACATCATCTTGCTTTAAGGATCCGTGTCCTGCAAAGGACATGTTTCAGTTTCCAGCATCACTAGCGCTTTATATTTTAGTTTTGAACCGATTATTCTTCAGTATTCATGCTCCATCCTGTTTGCCCTTTTGTCATTCAGTGTCTGTGATAAAGAAATCTCTCAGAGTTCAGAAAACAACCGGCTCTGACAGCATTCCTGAGCTCCACTATGAGAAGAACAACACGGCTAAATCAGACGCTGAGCTCAAGTACCTCGGCTGGAAGCAGGACCTGTCGATCTTGGCCTGTCTTTATCAGACGTGGTTTGCCTGAATAGTCAACTCACTGTAAAAGGGCAGATTCTGGAAAACCCAGAGGGAGAGAGAGAGAGAAAAGAGGGGGGAGAGAGAAATATGAGCTGGGCCAATGGGAGACGGAGAGCGAGACAGACGGAGGGAGAGGGAGGAGTGTTTGGGAAAGCTGTTTCTCCCAAGTTTGGTGTGATGGACTGGAAGCTCCGTTATCCCCACTGCTTTGAAATACTTGTTTGTGTTGGCTGGTGATCCCAGACTGCGAAGACTTATCTGCAGAACATTCAGGAAAAGAGGACGAGGGTGTGTGCGTGTGTGAGAGAGAGAGAGGAAGAGAGAGAGAGAGAGAGAGAGAGAGAGTGTGTATCCAAGGGGGGAGCAGCCTTAAACCCCACACCAGAATTCAAAGTATTAGGGCAACGTGTTTGTGCCAATAAGGAAATACAGAGAGAAGAGAAAGAGGCCAGAGTGTTTCTCTAAGCTGGAATGTCCACTTTTTTCATTTTCATTTTTATTCCCGGTCTTTTTACACACTTCATCTCAAAGTACTTTTTTATTGTACAGTAAGACTTTCAGTGACAGTCCACTTATGATCTGCTGAGAAAGGAAAGGCAGAGACCAGAGTTATTTTAGGAGGCAGAAACCTGAAAGTGGCATTGTATTAAACTGACATAAGGTTTTAAGATCTGAGTATAGTGTGTCATTATCTATCATCTTCTGCTTTTACTCCAGCCCTCAGCCCCACTGTATTCCTCCCCATCACAACCAAGAGGGCCTCACTTTATTTTATGCGTGTGATTTTCTAAAAACTTCTAAGGAATTAGACATTTTGTCAAGACATAAAGAGGAGAATAGACACAAATTTGATATTGATAAACCTCTGATTCATTAAAGTGTTAGCTCAAGGTCAAATAAACATGCAAAGATGTGGAGAAGAGAATGTCTATAGTAATTGTTTAATAATTTAATACTAATAGAATTTTTATTTTCCCTTAAATTAGAGCTAAATTAGACAGCTCATGCTGGGAACCATTTTTGAAATGTTGCAGAAATTCCACACAGGTCAATTTTAGAGAGCATCTCATGATGGGATCACAGCGGGAGCGACAGCCATCCTGTCTTGATCCATGAGCACTCGGTGTTGGAATCACACCCATCTTTGAACTCACCCTTCTGATGTTTTAATCTCAGCTACACACACGTAAAGTTAACTCACAGTACTTGAGTTACTTATCACAGTGGCAAAATCTGCCCACAGGCGTATGATGAAGTATTCAAACCTGCCTCAGTGGTTGTTTCCACCGCAGTCAGCTACTCCACGGCCACATTTTGTTGTAGCACATGCATGGTTGCAGACCAAAAAAGATGAAAACATATACACTCACACAGCTGGTAATAATGTGTTATAGTTTGATTTAAAATGTCAAATCGGAATAATCAGGAATGTTCCACAAATTTTTATCTTCTCATGCGGCACAAAGATAAACCACAGAGTAATATTTTATCACTCTTCATTTTGCTGAGCCTTGAGTTTTTTTTAGGTGCTTTCTTTCTTTTTTTCTTTTTTAAACGGTATTCACTGAAATGACTAAAGGCTTGCCGGTAAAAAACAGGCTTGATCATAGAGAGTTCGATGGGCTGAAATCAGCTGCTGTTTTGTATTATACTGAAAATGTAATATGTGACCTCTGACCTCTGACCTCTGTCCCATCCTCTTTGATAGTTGGCAGGAAAGTATGACCCCCAGAAGGAGGAGGAGCTGAGGCTGTGGATCCAGGATGTGACTGGCAAGAGGATGGGGGACCACTTCATGGAGAGTCTGAAGGATGGAGTCCTGCTTTGCGAGTGAGTGGACAGACGCTGACGCACAGAGACTAATCATTAATGTCAGTGATTGTCCCCAAAAATATGATTTTATATAATCATACATCACTAAAAGATTGTGTCTTGTATCCTGTGTCCCTTTCTTTGTAGACTCATTAACGTTCTCCAGCCAGGTTCAGTGAGAAGGATCAACAACTCCAGTCAAAACTGGCACCAGGTAATGAACCAGCTCAATGGAAAAAAAAAAAAGCCTTATTTGTCCCGTTGGTCTCAAAGTCAGGGACGGTTTCCAGAGCATGTGGAACTTGGTTTGTCTGCCACATTGGCCTTGACAACACGGAGCCTATTTACATTCCATAAAGTAGCTGCCATATCAAATGAGCCCCATCGCAGCGTGGCATTTATTAGCCTTTTACAGGCTCAAAGAGGCAGACATCGCTTCTAAGAGTTGATTGAAGCTCCTTTCAAAAATAATTCTCATTGTGATATTAACGCTGCTGCAAATGAATGCACAGCAGTCAGGCTTTCAGTAGGTTCAGGAATTATAGAAGCAATGAGGGAGAAAGGGCCTTGAGATGACTTTAAAATGCACAGAAACTGAATAAAACAAAAACTGCTAAATATTTAAAGGGATCTTATTCATTCTTTATGGTGTCTATACCAAACCATTATCACAATATTAATGCACGTTTGAGGCAAAAGACGTGCAGTTTTTAGATTCCTGTCTGTATTGTAAATGTGAAAATACTGTTTGTGGCTGGATAGCTTAACACAGGCAATAAAAATGAAAGGAAACGTGTTGTATGGCTCTGTCAGAAAGTAACTCAATTTGACACTTAGTCTCTGTGGTAAGATAACCTAACCAGCCACATGATGGTAACGATCCTCATACATACGCTGTATTACAATGAAGCAAAAAGAGTTAAATATATGCCTCTCTCTGATATTTCCGTTGTCCCTCTGTCCGTCCTCTTCAGCTGGAAAACATAGGGAACTTTGTCCGTGCGATCACAGAGTACGGCCTGAAGCCACATGACATCTTTGAGGCCAACGATCTGTTTGAGAATGTCAACCACACTCAGGTCCAGAGCACGCTCATCGCTTTGGTTGGAATGGTGAGGGCAGATAAAGTCACACACACACACACAAGTACACATGCAGACGCACACACACACACATACACACTG
>JARUPV020000101.1:0-25000 GCA_030347415.2 Decapterus maruadsi | reverse complement strand
TTGGCCTCTCCTCATACACAAACACAGTCCGAGTGCATACAGCTATTGTTTCACAGTCTTTTTAAAGAAAACCAGATACAAAACACAGAAATGTGTTTGATGAGCCAAAACACTCGATAAAAGATTCTCTTATAGTGTGCAATGGTTGAGAGAAAATTGTCTTGCCGTTACCAGTGACTAAAGGAGTATATGGAACATTTGAATTTGAAGAAACAACAAAATAATTGTTTAAAAACCCCACATATTGAGTCAGCTGTAACACCTGAACACTGCACGCTGTGATTCAGTGTATGAAGAGCAGAACAAAGATCAGTTTGAAATGTCTGACCCCTCTGAATTAGATGGTGATATTGGAGTTGCCCTGTCACTGTGACAGGTAAATGATGGATTTACTCCATATACTCTGTGGTACAGGAAGAGGCCATAGTTTGAACAACATTGCCCCCTTGTGGTCTCTATCACACAATGATCACTAAGGGTGAATGTTTTTGTTGTTGTTTTTTATCTAAAATGTATGAAATATACTTAGGAAATAAATATTGTGTGTGTGTGTGTGTTCATTTGCAGGACACAGCAGGGCAAGAGCGCTACCGGACCATCACCACAGCCTACTACAGAGGAGCCATGGGCTTCCTGCTCATGTATGACATCACTAACCAGGACTCCTTCAACGCAGTGCAGGACTGGTGAGTTGGTCTCTTTGTGTCAACATCTGTAGCTTATGTTGGTTGTTCCAGTTGTTTTTTGAAGAGGTAACCACCATTTAGTATGAATATTATGTTATGTATCACTTTTTCTCAGAAGGGTCAGAGATACCTCAGTCCTTCACCTTCTACAAGACTATGTTCAACTCTAACGCTAACCCTTTTAATTTCATTGACAATCTGAAGATTTTAGCCTGACTTCACCACATGATCTAGACCTAAAATATTTCCCTTGGCCTTATACTCAACACAGTTTTACTGTAGCAGGTAGCTAGATCATTTGTACTATTATAGGAACTACAGAAGATGTCTTCATAGAAAGTGTTACCAAAGGTATCTCACTTACGTTCTTTTACCACTATTAATTATGTAGCTCACACAGCTGTGTTTGTCCTGCAGGGCAACACAGATCAAGACATATTCGTGGGACAATGCTCAGGTGATCCTAGTGGGCAACAAGTGTGACCTGGAGGACGACAGGCTCGTACCCACAGAGGACGGCCAGCGGCTGTCAGAGGAGCTTGGTAAAACCTCTCTCACATCACATTATTATTTGCTGTTTTTGTTGTGTATAATGACCTGTCTATTTGTTCATCGCAAATGCAATGCAATCACATCAAGGCACTTGTGCTCCCCTGCTCGCCCTCAGGTTTCCAGTTCTTCGAGGCCAGCGCGAAGGACAACATCAACGTGAAGCAGGTGTTTGAGCGTCTGGTGGACGTCATCTGTGAGAAGATGAACGAGAGCATGGAGGGAGACCTCAACCTCGTATCCAACCACAGGAACAACGGCCTTAAAGACTCGCCATCAGAGAGCCAGGGGGGCTGTGCTTGCTAAACCATCTGTCCTCTTGCCACACACAGTCCACACACACACACATACACACACTGATGCTCCTACATGAAGATCAACTCCTTGTCTGTGCCTCTACTGTGGAACGTGCTGCACCTCTTCCTCGCTCTTTGCCTCAGCCACGCCCAGCTCTGTTTTGTCTGCACATAGCAGCACAAACCAAAGGACAGCTAGCTGAGATAGTCATCATCGGTGCTGTCAGACCCCCCCCCCCCCACACACACACACACACACACCCCTCCCTGCCCCTCTCTCTTTTCCCTTATAAAGGCCCATTCTGCCTCTGTCTGTCTGTTCTGCCTGTGTGGACTCATCAGGTCTGTAGTGAGCTGAGAGTCCAACAACACTCGCCTTGTGCTCTGTCCATTCCCCAAATCAACCACCTTGACCAGTTAGCATTATGAATAATACTACAATTAAATCACTTATTAAGCACCTTCAGATGTTGGGGATCATAGCTGGAGGCCAGTGGTGCCAGACATGATGGAGTCACAGCTAATGCATGAGGGTATTTTAACTTTTAGCATTAATTGTTTCTGTTTCTCAACTGACTTCTGACTCTTGTGTCTGTCAGTTTGCAGCAATATATCTCGGATGCTTTGTGCTTACGGCTGATTTCGGGAGAGAAACACAAGTTCTTTTTGTACAGCCTCTCTAAATGATGTACTGTGAAATGTGTTGATCACAGTCACACTGAGCTTTGGGAGTCTAAAAGGACTAGTTCTATATTTTAGAGGGGGAAAAGCAAGAAGTGAGATAATAAGTTTAATACCAAGCTCAAGTCTGTAAAATGAATTTGAAGCTAGCTTTTTTTTAGTACGGATAAACAAAAAGATTTCGTGATCTTTGCACAGAGATGTTCTAACCATGTGTACAGTTTCGTGCTAAACTAAGCTGAGCTAAAATAAGCTAAACAACTTCTCACTCTCTAACTGTAACAACCAGAAAAATTATTTAGATATCGACGTGTCAAATGAAATTCAAGTGGAAGAATGCATGCATGTCTCATCATGCATCACTTATTAAGAAGTTAAAGATCCAAGATCAGGTGGACTAAAAAGCCAATAGGGTGTCATCATGAAACTAATTTTGTATTTTAAAGCCTTTCTATCGGTCCTAATCTGCTCGCTTCCTTTCGCCTCCTTTTCTCTTGTTCTAAAGCTCAGCTGGTGGCTGATTGTAAATGGGAAACCTTGTTGTGCTCTGTCCTCTCCTCAGCGCACATGTGCTCGTGTGAGGAAGTCGTTTAACACGGGTGACACTTGTATTCGTCACGTGACCTGCCCTCGTGGCAAGACCTCGCTCCTCACTTAGTGCCACTCTCGGTAACGCCTTTCTCTCTCATACACACACACACACACACACACGCTTTCACCATCACACACACATTCTGTTCCCCCCGAACTGCAGCATGGCATAACAGTTGGCATGGCCAAAATACTATGCTTAAGAACTTCAATAGTATTTACAAAATTGAATTATTATTGTTTATTTGTCACTGACATCATTGTTTTGTGCAAACGCAGCATAGTGTGTGTTTGTGTGTGTGTGCGTACGTGTGTACACAGAAAGGGAAGAACACTGATCTTGCTGTTGCCACAATCAGAAGAAGAAAGGTGCTGCTGCAGAATGTTAGTTTGAGGATCCTGTGTCACTTTATGTCCCATTACTGTAAAAACATGTCTTCTTTTCATTAAAGTGAATAAAGTAATGTTTTAACTGCATTCCACTTTAATGTTTGCCACCTGTTAAACTGTGCTGTGAGCTTTAATTGTTCCTTTATACCATTTATTGCATTTCAGTATTGAACCTGCTGGCAACTGTGTCCAGTGTTGCACTACAAACCTGGAGGAATGGAAAAAGAATCCAGTCCATTAAAAGGACATTTATTTTGTCCATTAATCATCGCCATTCCACTTGCTGATGACCAACTGTCAGTTAGTATCAACCACAACCTCCACGCCACGATAGCAGCCTCATGTTGCTAATGCCAAACATCATCGTTGCTCCACATAGATGAGGTGGGGTAGGGGTCACAACTGGTGGTCAGTCCACTCTATTGTGCAGGCCTGTGGTCAGTTATCTCTCCTGCCAGTGTGTGCTGCTGAAGAATGAATAGTTTCACATATAGCTGGTGTTATCTGATCTGCAACACAGTGCGGCAAGGCTTTAACATGAGGAGGCTGTGAACGCAGTCACACACTCAGAAGACTATATTTATGTATAAGCATTGTGTGGCTTTGCATTTCATATGAATAGAAGCAGAGGCATTAGAGAGTGGGTATCTGTGACAGTTTCACCATGGCGGCTGCTGAATGTGCCTCAGATGTACCTGGCATTACTCTGCTGATCTGCTGTTGCTATGTCTTCTTTCCTTCTTATATGTATGGTTTCTTTGTTTCCATGTGTTGATAGGTAGCTTTCTAAAAGAGGTGAGTTTTGATCATTTACTGTTAGTTATGATTGTGCTGGATGGAAGCATTGTGAAAAAGTGCATCTTATTAACAAGAATAAATTGAACATGTTGAAATGTGTATATGAAAATAAAAAATATATATTATATTACAAAGTGGGAGTGCCATTGCAGGCCTTTGTTTTTCTGTTCCTCTTTCAAACCAGTTACTTGGGGCCACAAAGTGGCTGGTTAGTCTTTGTGGTGAAAACAGCTTCCAAAGTGTAATTTATAACCACTCATCCTACCTCCTGACCACAAAACATGTTTGTTTTATCTGAAGACCCAGAGAAACCACACTCTGCCATTGTACCCCACAACAATGCAGGTTTCCTCATCCTTCTCTTCCTGTTACCAGTCAGAAAGAAGCTACCTTCAGTGAGCAAGGCCTCTGCAGAAACTCACTTATCTCAAGTTTACTTTCTCACTAAACTGACTCAAAAGAGCTAAGCTGCTCCCAGTCATCAGCATCAGCACCATCAACGTCGTGGTGTAAAACTAATATAGCTGGTCTTTACATCAGCAATCATTTCCCTGTATGATCAGGTCATCTCCTCCTCTTTCAAGTGATGCAAAAAAAGCGCTAAATTGCATTCAAACTGACAGGGATGGGCCGCTACGCCCCCTCGGCTACTTATCACGGGTGAAGAAAGAGGGTTGTCTGCAGCTCAGATAAGGCCGCTCAAACGAAGAAAACATGGGAGTGCAGCGAGTAGATAAGAAACCGTTTTGGTGTGCTTGCTAGGTGTGTGAGTACTCTGCGGCCTGTGTAACTTGGACACATGCAGGGATTAAATTGGCCCGAAGCCAATGAGGAGCTGAGCTCCGACACCCGAAGTCACATCTTTAGAGGTCAGCTTCACCTCGTGACAGTGAGATAAAGATCAACCAAGAGACTCAGGTATCAACAATATAAAAAATAAAATTAATTATTCTATCTCTCCCTCTCTCTCTCCCCCCCTCTCCCTCTCTCTCTCTCTCTCTCTCTCTCTCTCTCAACGTCTGTGCGCTTTTACGCACGTCTCAAGTCCAGTTGGTGCACTTCTTCACTCACTGTACAGCCAGCACATATAGCTACAACATGTAAACATCAATGAGCGCGTGATTTCCGCCCATCAGGAGTAGAGTAAAACGTAAAAGTCTCTTGCTCCTCCTCCCCTTCACTGACTTTGGGGAGAAAGTAAACAGCTCAGCTCTACACACCTTATCGCTAACAAGCAGGCGCGTAACCGCGCTGCGCTATCCATGGCATCTAAACAAAAAAAACAAGCCTCCCCCAGGCGAGAGCAGCAGCGGACGCATTTGTCACAGGTTATTCTTCAGTGATGCAGGTGGACGACACACGGCCAACGTTTTTCTGTTCACAGATCAGACAAAAGGATGAAATGTGATCACTTCAGCCGAGTGTTGGGACTTTGCATGGCTCTCTGCGCCATGGGACCTGTTTCCATTGTCCAGGGCGCGCGAGATTTCGAAAATAAAGGTAGAGTAACAGTTTCAATTTCTAGGTAAAACCTGTGGAAATGTTGGACAAATTCTGATCAACATTTTTTTTAAAGAAATAAATACTTCAGAAACAATGTGATGGATCCACTCTTACTGTGCCGTATACTGAGAGAGTTTTTCCTGTCTAAAACACCGATCTTTATGATCCTCTGGCCATTATGATGCTCTGACACGTTTGTTACCCACGACTGTTCCTCCTCAGTGGCTATAATGCTGAAGGAAGAGCCACAAACCCCCAAATGCTTTGCTGAAAGCAGGAAAGATTTGACATGCTTCTGGGAGGAAGACGAGGAAAGAGCTGGTTCTGTGGACCAGTACTCCTTCACATACAGCTACCAGTAAGTAACTCTTACTGTAAGACAACGTACAACAAACATGTTGTTTACAATATGGCCTATACTGTCACTTATTTATAGGTTGTAGGCTATTACTGTTACAGTTTTGGCGTTATACGAACAGGATGTTAAACAGTTTGATGAACGTTGAATTTTAGCCTAAATGTCCAGATGTATCATGTATCAAAACATTCAAACCGAGAATTGTTGTTGTTGTTATTAGTGGCCATAGAGTACCATGTTTAAACCCACAACTCTGCTGTCTCCCTCTGTCTTGAACAGAAAAGAAAATGGCAGCAGATGTCCACTGAGGGTTCTCCCTGTGGAAGGGGGGAAGAGACTGTTCATCTGCCACCTGAACCAGACCCAGATGTTTGTCCAAATGGACATCCGAGTTCATCGGCAGGGGACGCTGATCCACAACCGTAGCATCCTCATCGAGCTCGTCTGTAAGACATTTCATTAGCAAAAGATCTATGTGAAAGACATAGATTCGATTATTTCTCTTGTCTTTAAAGTTCCAGAAATGCTCAGGAGTTTGTTGAGCAAAAGTCAGCTGAAAAGAGTCAATACTTAATTTACATCGAAGGTCGACATTAGCATAATATTAATATCATACTAATAATATATATATAATACTATATCATCTTTACTGGTGTCAATATGGCAGTGTTGTGTTTATGTCTTGTTGATCTATTGATCTCGAGAGCGAAAAATGCTGTAATCAAGGTATGTTTCATTTCCCTAACAAGCTTCCTCCTTTCTATCTGTGTGACAGTTCTTCTTGACCCTCTTACCAATGTGACGGTGGGCAGTACGGGTAAGCAAGGTCAGTTGAATGTCAGCTGGGTGCCTCCTTCTCTCAAGTACATGGACGACAGCATGATGTACGAGGTCTTCTATGCCAAGACGGACAGCCGCGTGGCCCAGGTATGGTGCCGATATTTTAGAAGTTGAGTAAATATTGGAGCAGCAGGTTGGATGATTGGGGTACTCATGGACCTCACTGATGAGTTAAGGACTTTTTACAGGTGGAGGTGGCTCGAGCTAGCTCAGAGTTGATCCTGACCGGGCTGCAGCCAGGAACAAAGTACAACGTGCGGGTCCGTGTGAAGCTGGATGGGATTAGCTACAACGGCTACTGGAGTGCGTGGAGTGACCCGGTTCTCACAGAAACACTGCCCGCAGGTGCCTGTTACTTGTTCATTCACACATGCAATTCAAAAGAAGGCTGAGATGATGCAGTGCCAAGAAGATATCTTGAATGCAATAGTTTCACTTCTTCATTATTTTGTTTCTCAGCTTGTTCCCCCTATTTTGCATGTCTGTATTGTTTTTTTGTGTGTTTTTTTAAAATAATTTTTGTTCCTCCTCCAGAATTTGACCCACTCATCATCTCCCTGACTCTGATCATCTCTTTCATCCTGCTTGTCTTGTCCCTGACCATGCTCCTCTCCTATCGCAGGTTGGTCAAACCAGAATATTGCTACTTTTCTAAGAACATAAACCATCATGGTAGCTTCTCTTGGAGCTGTAACATTGAGAACATCTGTGCTCTTCTCTTTAGGTTTCTTGCAAAGAAGATTTGGCCAACTATCCCAACTCCTGACAGCAAGTTCCAAGGTCTTTTCACTGTTTATGGTGGAGACTTCCAGGTAAGACCAATACTCTACAGCCTTAGTAGTAGCTTTGTAAGGCTGTACTCCACCACAGTGGTGATTTGAAGCGCTTCTATCAGCATGCTGCATGTCATCATAACGACATGCTAGCATTCTGCTGTTTAGCTGAAACCAACATGGGAGCATTCAATAGTTAGTAGTGGTGTCACAAAAAGTCTCATGGATGCTCTGTTCCGGTCAAAATCAAACATTTTTACTTGGTCTTCATCATCCTTCATTGTGTTCTTGTACAGGAGTGGTTGGGGCAGACCAATGGAGGGATGTGGTTCACTCCAGCTTTCCTCTACTCGGATGAATACCCATCTCCTCTGGAGGTACTCTCGGAGCTCAGCCTTTGCCCTCCACTGCCTTCCCCGCCTCTGCCGCCAAAGGTCTCCAGATCTTTGACCGTTGACAGAAAGGCCAACAACGACGTGAAGAGAGGGCTGGATGAGAGTGAGCCAGCAGAGACGGGCAATTCAGCTGTGACAGAGGGCTGGAGATCTACACCGCATGACCACTGGCTGATGGATCGCTTACGGGCACTCCACCAGCACCCCATTCCCTGCTCCCAGTCCTCTCTTCTGGAGTCTCAAGACACCTACGTCACCCTCACCGCCAACAACCACAGTGAAGAAGAGCACCTGGATGATATTCTTGAGGAGACCTTACCCCTGGAAGTACTTTTTGCTTCCCGAAAGACATTGCTGTGCGAGTCCCACTCTGATCTGGGATCTGGGCAGCAGAGCTCTGGTTCCGGTCGTCTTTCATCACAGTCCAGCTTTGAGTATCCAAACCATGCCTGGACATCCAAAGGCCCAGGGTACACCTACATGGCAGTGGCAGACTCCGGGGTCTCCATGGATTACAGCCCCATGAGCAGAGCGGACGACATTGGTAAAGTGGTTATCTACGCCAACGAGTACAAGAATGAGCTCCCTGGTCACAGAAGGCCATTCCTGCCAAGGCAGCACTCTGTCCACGACGACCGCTGAGAAGGATCTCAGCTGGACGTGGATTGAGACTTGAGGCATGCTTGGCGGAGAGTATCTGGATATACACCCAAAAGACAGTGTCATGCGAAGGAAGGCTCATGTCGAGAAAGGCATGTCAAGGAGTCCGACGGAAACAAGATGACTCACTGTTAGTGTAAGTTGAAGGACTTGAAGTCCATTGGTGTGCATACATGGGCATACATCATTTCTACTTTAGCCAAATCATCTCTGATCTGTACAGGACAACGCCATTACAAGGAAATGGCAGCAGTGGTTTATACCAAATACTGATACTCAATGTAAAGGTTGGTATGCTGATCTCTTAGTATCCTATCCTGCAGATCAGATCAGGACTTTTTCTATAGCCTAAGAGAAATTAATAAATAATATAGTCGAGGAATTCAACTCCCTCATCGTTACCATGGCGATTTATTCATGTTTGAGCTAAGTGTACTCTTATTCTAAAGTGTAAATGGCAGCTATTAGGTCAAGAAACAGAGTAGAGGTACATGAAAGGAGGACTGAACAACACCGGCTGATGCACTTTTCTTCTCCCTCTTATGTCTAAAGAAGATGACTGGTGATGTTCTATATTTTCTCTTGTCAACAAATCCCATAAAAGTCTTAAACCAACAGCGAACTGATCCATCAACACATCCTTGTGAAGAACACAAGTCCACCAGAGTTGTATAAATTGAACTGTCTGGTTGTGTTTGGGCACAAGTCTTCTTTGCGACATGTAAACCTGCACAGTGACAATTCTTATTTTATCAGGTTGTACTTTTGCAGAAACCAAAATACTGAATATACAAAATAAGCACATTATTGTGCATGTTTTAAAAATGAAACCATATGCTTTGTTCATTTGGACAAATGACACCCTTGAAGTTAGCAAGATAGTTGGAGATCTCAGAATATACTGAATGATCCATCACAGTGTTGTTAGATTTACTCCAATTGTGGGATTTGTTGATAATAATAAAAAATAGAATATTGCCTAATACCTCTAAGTTTTAAACATGCAGCTTTCACTTGATTCTGGCAGAATTCAGCCAGTGTTATTTCCAAACCTGATACAACAAACTGTACGTGTAAATAATGTTATGATGCTTTTTTTTTTTTTTATCACAATTGTTTCATAGAATGATCAAATGTCAGTGGAACAGACAATCCTGGAACAGATTAAAATAAAATACTACTACTGTAGGCTGTGCAGAAAAGTTTTAAGGCAATATCCATTCTCAGGTGACTGTAGTTCATTGTCAAGTCTCTTCCTTGTCATGCTTGTTTTCAGTCACTACTGCCATCTAAAGAGAAAATTATTCATTGCAGCTTTCAAATCAAGCTAAATAATGTCCACATGTTTCAATGCTTGTTTGCTTTTGTGTTTTTTTGTTGTAACCGAAATTATAACTACAATAAAATATATAACTACATTCCTATATGTGACATACATTTTTTCTTAAAAAAATAAATAAAGAAGCAGTGTGACAATGAAGGGAGACGAAGGTTTAGAGGTCAAAACTCACTCTGTTAAAATTGTTCATTTTTTTCACAAAATAAATGTTATAATAACTAATTTGTGTTGTTTTTTAAATTTTATATTGTACTATATAGCAACTTATAGAGAATGTTATAATAAGGATCGCTAATTTGTGTTGTTTTTGATGGTGGGACAATTTTACAGCAGTATATGTAATACTAGATGACGACAATATAAGTCAGTGGAGGGAGTAAATCTGGGTCTTAATAGTGTTTCTGTTTACTTTATTAAATTTGAATTTATCATGATACGTTCCTCCTTCCTTTCCCTTCCTCTTCTCCGTTTCTTTTTTGTTTTCTTTTTTTGTCTGTCTTCCTCATCTCTTTTTCTTTCTCTTTTACTTTTTGCTCGTTTTCCTCCGTTTTTCCCACTCTGTTTACGTTTGCGTTCCTCCAAAGATGGCGCCGACGTCCCACAACGGCAAAGCGGCGTGACGTCAGCTTCACATTCTCTATACCATGGTCTGGGTGAATCCTCGATTCTGATTGGCTGCGAGGTGTCCATTAAAAAGTGATAATGGACACCTATAAAGATGTTCCGGTAAAATTGCCTGATTACGTTCTAAATATTACTGCGCTGGCTCAAACGCTTGTTGGTAACCACGGCAACGGACACTCGGACCATAACAACTTTTTTCAGCGCATAATGGCACCGGAGTCTGTAAACACACAAGCGGTAAGAAGTGCACTGGCCCTCTGAAAAACTTTGTGTCAGGTAACATTTAAGCCATCACCTCACCTCCCTTTACTGATCAACTGTCAGGCTGTGACAGAGTCACTGGCTGTAGCAGAGCGATGACTGTACGCTGCAGTCAGCGTTCTCCCCTTTATCGCCGGCGAGAGTTATGAAATAGTCCGCTCAGCCGCTTATTGTGAAAGATGTAGGCTATGATTTTAACGGTAAAAACAACATTAAATTATAAGTGAATGATTTAATGTGTATGTTTCTCGTACCGTGACCATGGTATAAGCGGGATAATGCCCTTCGAGGTGTCCATTATCACAAATTAATGGACTGTCCTCCGCTTCGCGTCGGACTTCGTCCATTAATTTGTGATAATGGACACTCCCTTACATATACTTTAAGAGAGGGTGTTATGTATATCAGTGTATCTTTTTAAAGATTTTTTTCTTTTTACTTATCTACCTGTTTATTTTTCAAGTATAAAAATATGTGTAAAATACCGATATCATCTGCTTAACTTCAGTGTCTCACACATGTTGCTCCAGAATTGTGGGGGTCATGATGTTTGCTGGTAACCACTGTTCAGTTTAAAGCACACCCCCTTATGTCTATGTACATTTTTCCTTATGGAAGATTTGATTCATTTGACAAACCTGTATGTCATTCAAACTCATTAAATGTTTTAAATATACAAACCACTGTGGTCCAGTTAAATGACATCAGAGGTTTAATAGCAGATCACGCTACAGTGCACTTAAGGAGGCATGGCAGTCTACTTAAGATTAAGCGTGGTTGTGAGCATGTTATACTGTAGTACATCTGATCATCACTGAGCTTAAATTTCAATCGAGTGGTGCTGAAAATTAACATTTGCTCACAGCAAACCTGAGTCAACAGACTGTCCTTCTATTAATCCCCCAAGTCTTTGATAAAGGCATTTTCAAACCAACTTAAACTCCATTAAACCATCAGGAAAAATCAACAACTGCCATTCCTGGGCGGCACTTTGCCCTTCTCTACAGTCTTTGGCACAAAGGTTCTCTGTGATGCCTCTCCCAGAAAGGTAAATGTTCCACACCTGCTGTAGTCCAGCTGCTGCAGCTTCATATCCTCTGTCTTGGTCCAGAGTGCAACGTACCTGGAAATAGCGATCCAGGATGTCAAGAATGGGATCTGTGGCAGGGGGCTCCCCGCCCGTTTGTACAGACTCTACGTCAGGCTGGAAAGAGGCGATGATGCGGCAAGGGCCAGAGCTTGAGGACCGCTGCGCCAGCACTTGTGTGAGAAAGGCAGCAGTGTCACAGAGCAGCGCAGACAGATGAGCGGTACATGACAGCTCTCCTGGGTGAAATCCACTGTGGCTGTCAGCTCTAAGCCCAGACAGGAAGCTCTCCAGCCTGTCCACTATGATCAGCGAGGGAGGTGTGGGAGAAATGTTGGTGGACTCGTGGAGGCTGGCAATTTGCTGGAGGAGCTCCTCCACTGTCCTGGGATAGGAAAACTTGATTTTCTTTCAAAAGAAAAAAAAAAGTGATTAAAGGAAGTTTTTCAGTAGTCCTCCTTGACCACAGTAAAGGAAACAGTCTGGTCAGAGAGATTATCCACTCAGGCAGCAGCCTACACTTATTCCATTATAAATTAATATTAAGTCAACAAATATCAAAAAAATTCTGAGGAAATGACCCCATGACCCCAGGAAGACATATGTAAATGTTTCATTGGTTCTGTCCAATCACACACCACAGGTGTAAAGTAAATAAATCACATGTGAGACGCTACAATCACTGAAAATAACAAACTGACAATTGTATTTGAAATTTTGTATTTGTTTAGTAAAATGTGTTGATTTCAGCCTCTCAAATTGAAGTGCTGCTTTTCTTTCTTTTACATCTAGGTTTAAGTCTGTTGGATGGATAAACAAGATATCTGGGTTATAAGGGACTCTAGGGACACTGTGCAGGATATTTTTTACACTATTTTCTAATACTTTGCGATCCAAGCTGAAAACAAATCAATGTATATATTCGACATAATGGGTGATAAAAAAAATATATAGTTACAGATTAACTGATTCAAAAAGTAGCAAAGGAGTTTGTTTTTTTTAACCGCAAAACTGCTTACTGGCAAAAGTTAGTGAATAACATAGGCTATAAACATTTGTAAATAATTAACTATTTAAACGTAGACAGCTGTTAGAAAGTGAAACTTAAGTGATCTGTACCTTTAGACTCTCTGGGCTCAGGCTCGGGAGACATTTCTGCAGAGACACTGGAAGACTTTGGATTTGTGTCTGGGTGAAGAACACGACTCTCATGCCCATGTGTGAGGCCGCTGTCACGGCCGCCAGCAGCAGCACGGAGCGGCTGACACTGTGGTCCCCGACCACCACGGCGCTGCTGCGGGTTTTCGGTGGTGGAGAACTGACGGTGGGGTCCTTCTTTAGATCCGTCTGTGACATGAAAGTCCTGAACACAAGCGTCAAAATGTCTGTCATATCTCACACTTCACATTTAATTCACTTTTCTACGGTTATTCACTGATATCGGTTAAGTTTCCCACGTCTGTTTACATGTTGCACACCGGTGTCCGTGTTGTTACGGTCCGTGTGGAAACATCCTGTTGACCTGACCGTTCCGCCGCAGGGCCAAGTTTACTGTTGCTGTGATAAATAAACAGTGTTATTGACGGCGCTACTTTTTTCAGTAACGAGTAATCAAAAACTGTTTCCCCCGTTACCGCTAGTTACATTAAAATGCGCTGTTACTCGCCGTTTCTTGACTCAAGAAGTCACCAAACACCCGTAAAAGTGTACATAGCCTAGGCCTACATATTTTTTCAGTCCATCAATTAGTCGGGGAAAAAACAATTCATCTGGATTAAGTTAACCTATACAGTCTATGGGATTAACTCAGCCTATTCCTCCAGCCACAGTGAGTTGGTTAGGGGGGCGAGTCCAAGTAATTTGACATATTTGAGCATTTTATAAAATAAAATAACGCAATAGCTACTTCTCCTTGTAATTTGTTACTTTTATAATGTAGGAATTCAGTGACTTATTCAGCACACGTTGGGAAGCTAGTAACTATAACTAATTATTATTTTAAAAAGTAACGTGCCCAACAACAACAAAAAAAGCCTCCCTCGGTGCTTCCGGTGAGCTCTCATACAACTTCCGGGACGCCGGGCAATCACAACATCAGCTGTTACGGCCAAGATGGCGCAGAGCCTGGCAGAGTTGGAGGTTCCCCTGGACGCCGACCCAGCCGGGGACCACGAGAAAGGAGCACTGAGGCGCTGCAGAGGGCGACCCAGGCTCACGGACTCTGACCGAGCTCAGAGGCGCCTTGAATCCCGAAAGAAGTACGACGTGAGGAGGGTGTACCTGGGAGAGGCGCACAAGCTGTGGAGTGAGCTCCGCAGACGGACCAGCCTGAGCGATGCTGGACTGGCAGAGTATCTGATCCTGCTCAACTCCACATACGGAGAAAAATACCAGCAGAAATACTGCGGGTAGGCACTGTGTTTCTACACACTGACAGCACCGACCTACAGGTCTTTACCCGCATGGTCTGCTGTAATGTTGTTAGAGCTGCTGCCTCTGTCAGTATCAACACTGCTGCTGACAGGTCTGACAGCGTTTTCAGATGAATTGCTTTAATCCACTAATGCTTTTCAAAGTGATGTTATTCTGCATTGCAGGAAGAAGCTGGCCACAGAGGTCTCTGTAAAACAGAAAAAAGGTGAGTGGTGCCATTAACAGGAGGAGGATTTCCTCTTAGTCACACAGGGTCTGAGGTGTATGTTAGCTGGTTCTATTGAAATCATCACTGTTCTGCTCTGCTGCTTTTTCTTCACTTAATATGAAATAGACAAGAGACAGGATTGATTTAAGGGGCTCTATTTAATTTTGGCAACTTCAGTCGCACAGAGACAATTTAGAACAATATACCTTATTTATTCATCATTTGGCCTAAAAGTCAAAAACTCTACTTGTGAATCAGAGTTGTATCAGTCTGTCCATCCTTTTTCTTTTGCTTATTTGGGGCTGTGTCTGGCTTCCAGCAGTTGTAGCTCTTGGTAATTAGAGTAATTGATTAGTTCCCTGTCAGAAAATTAAAATCTGTAACTATTGTGTTCATCTAATTAACCCTTTGTAGAAAGAGATTTTGACTTGATATCTTTCAGTCTGACTTTTAAACAGAAAACTAATTTATTACCTCTATATATTGCTGAATCTGATAGTGTTTAGTCCTCACCTCATATATATAGTATTGATTATACTGTGTGTAATCCATTTGCTCAGAGCCTTGGTGCTGTCCCTCTCTTAAATGCTCATCATCACACGACTGTAATCTAATTAGTGAATTTACAAGTAGACTCAGATTTTTTCTTTCCTCGATCCCCAGGCCGGAAAGACCGCGTGTCCAGCCTCCAGAGTCTGGTGTGTTGGTACCAGGAACATTCCCGCTCCTGCCCTCATGAGCCGCAGCTCAAGGCCCTGGAGCCCCAGCTCAATTTCTCCACTGCTGCTATCTGGCAATGTGACTCTAATCACTCATTTGTGCAATACCTCTTCTCACCACTGAGGGAGGCAAGTGAGTCAGAGCACGAGGAGGGAGTGAATGGAGAAGAGAACGCAGCAAAAAGTGACCTGCTGGCGTCTAAAGGTGCTGTGAGCAGGAGGAGAAGAAAGGAGACTCACAAACCATTCAGAGGTGGATATTATGTCAACATGTTTTGGGATTCTTCGGAAGTTAAACGTTCATTTGTTCGTAAATCCTCAATTCCATGATGATGATCAACATGTTTCGTATTCATCTGTTTTTTTGTAGATGTGGGAGAAAATGAAGATGTTTCTGAGGTACAACATACAACCATGAGCCCAGCTGAAAATGCTGCTGCTCTCAACCACCAGCCCAGTATAGAGGCGTCATCCAAGGATGTTCCACTGACAGAGCAGCCTGTGTGGGAGATGGAGATGGTCATGGAGCGACAGGAAGGCTCCCCCGCTGCGGCGTTTCACTCCATCCCCTCAGAAGAGGAGGCCGAGGAGGCTGAGGATCTGAGGCGAGGCCGAGACGAAGAGGGGGGAGGGGGAGAAGAGAGACTCACAGAAGAAGAAGAAGAAATCAGGGCTATACCACACGGTTACGACTGTGTTACTGTGACGGCGTCTTTAGCTGATAAACTGGAGAAGACAGATGAGGACCCGGTGTTGTCGCAGAGCTCTGTCCAACTGGGCTCTCAGCCTCAGCTGTCAATCCCACCGCCCATGCAGGTACAAGAGCAGAGTGGGCTGTTCGACCCCCACACTCTGCAGACAGTGGTGACCAGCTGTGAGATTCCTGACCAGAGGACGGTATTAGAAGGCTCACAGGTACACAAATTAATATAGATATAACAGGGAATGTGCTTTTGCTTTCTTTAAAGGAATAGTTCAACATTTTGGCAAATTGGCCCATTGCCATAATCCCTATAGTTTTAGGAGTAGGTTTGTTACCTTTAATTGTCGGTGCAAGCTATTTTTAGAACAGCGGAGCAGAGCCGTAAGCTGCTCAGAGCTACGCTACGGAGGCTAGTGGGGTTTCTTGGTTTCCCTCATCAAATACACAATCCCACAACTAAAAAAAGGCTTTCGTGGACAAGTTGTGACCTGCACATTCACCCCGCTATGAGATAATAATGGAACATTACGAGACCAAGTTGTTTTCGAGGCAAATGCAGAGACTACTTGATGAAAAACTGACCCGGCCGTAAGGAATGCGCATCAGCGGTTTTGCATGAATTTACCTCTAAAACAACTCTGTCTTGTAATGTTACATTATTTATCTCATAGCGTGGTGAAAGCCTTTTGGAGTTGTGTTTGATGTGTTTGATGAGTTTTATGAGGGAAACCAAGAAATCCCATTAGCCTCTGTTGCGTAGCTCTGAGCAGCTCACAACTCAGCTCCACCGTTCTAAAAATAGCTTGCACCGACAATTGAAGGTAAAAACCTACTCCTAAAACTACAGGGATTATGGCAATGGGCCAATTTGCCAAAATGTTGAACTATCCCTTTAAGTGACAATAGTTCTTAATCTTTCTTATACAGCTGATCATCATTACCGGTCCCAGCTATGAGGCGCTGGCATCAGAGGGCATCCAGCTCAACATGGGCGGAGGAAATGTGGAGGAAGTCACTTGCACTGTCATTGGCGGCGTCACCTACAACCAGGTGTGCTCATGTGACTCCAAAATCAGAACAGCGGAGGATGAAGACTCCATGACAGGTGTGCAACATTCATCATGACTGACTGTCTTTTAAAAATAGTACTGTGTGTGTGAACCTGTGAAATGCTTTTGCATCGATTTTCAAAGCTCATTGTAACCTTTGATTAAAAAAACTTTTATTTCAGCATTATTATTGTAAAAAAAACCACTCAAAATGCAAGTCCTCAGGAGTCTGCGATGCAGGATTATAGGCTGTAGAAGATGTAGTATCAAACCTAGCTAACACAGAATGCTAACGTGTTAATTGCAACCAATGGCTTCCATGTGCTGTACTGTCCATGTTTTTTTGCCTTTATTTAACCAGGTCAGTTCCATTCAGACACAATGACCTCTTTTTCAAGGGAAGCCTGTGTTTCAGGAACTTTAGGACTCATTTCCCTGTAACTAGAAATGTCTATGCATGGACTTGAAAGTACACATGGTTATTGATGCTTTATGCAAACATCTAGTCATTTGATCTAAACTGAGCCAAGACCTGTAACAGCATACTGTGACTAGATCTGTCCAGGTGTATATTCCACATACATTCAGTGAAAATTTGTGTAAAATATTCATGGAAACTGGCTTTTATGATTCCTTTTCGGCGCAGATCCAAAACTCACCCCAATATAAATTATAGGGTCAGTTTCCCAGCATTGATCATATGGAAAGCAATGACTGACACCTGAAATCCTGTATTATAGTACATATTGCTCCTTTTCGGCCCAGGAGCCATAGTAAATGTAAATGTACACACACACACACACACACACACTTTTTAATTAATTTATTTTTTTTAAACCTTTTTTACTCTTAAATGTTGTTACCTTATGTGTGATAAAGTTATTTAGTGATGAATGGCTGTGTTCGTGTCTGTGTTACTTTTGAGTGCCAACATGATTTCGTTGTAGCAATACAGTGACTAATAAACGCCCTTATGTCCTTAAAATGTAAATCATAGTGACAATCATCAAGCTGCTAGTCCACTCGTCAGGAGACCTTTAGACTCAGTAGAAATCTGCACGACTCATTTCCTCATCATGTTTTCACACTGTTCCTCTGCAGGGTTGAGTGACAAACAGCTGCTGCAGCCCACTGTTGACGCTCTGGAGCTGAATGGTGACAGAGAGCTACAGAGGAGTCTGAGCAGGTTTGTGCTACACATACGCAGCATGGCGAAGTGACTCTCAGACAGGCTGACAAGGCAGGATTTGAGAGGGAGAAGCTCTGTGGAGATATTAAGTCACCTCAAATGTGTGTCTGTTTTTGCAGCGTCAGGTCAAAGAGAAACAGAAGAGGCCCCGTCATTGAGGCTGATGGGATGCTTAAGATGTTCCACTGTCCATACGAGGGCTGCAGTCAAGTCTACGTAGCTATTAGCAGCTTTCAGGTACAGCAACATCTTGGAGTCATACACTTCATGCTTCAGTTTGTTTTGCAGGAGACTGACCCAACCATTTTGTTTCATGCTCTGTAGAATCATGTGAACCTAGTTCACAGGAAAGGGAGGACGAAGGTTTGCCCCCATCCAGGCTGTGGAAAAAAGTTCTACTTGTCAAACCACCTGCATCGGCATATGATCATCCATTCAGGTGGGCCCACAGAGACACACCTGTCTGTGTCTTCTTCACAAACCTCCAGATTTAACTGGATCTTTTTTTTTTCTTTTCTTTTTTTACAGGTGTTAGAGATTTCATCTGTGAGACATGTGGAAAGTCATTCAAGCGTAAGAATCACCTGGAGGTTCACAGGCGGACCCATACAGGAGAAACACCCCTCCAGTGAGTTACCATATGCGGAGAACATTATTTTTACACATTCAGGGTAAAAATCTGTAGTCACCTCTCTCTTTTCTCTTCCCTGTTGCTTCCCTCTCAACACCTCACTCACATTATCTGTCAGATGTGAAATATGTGGCTACCAGTGTCGCCAGCGCGCATCCCTGAACTGGCACATGAAGAAGCACACTCCAGAAGCCCACTACAACTTCACCTGTGAGTACTGTGACAAGAGGTTTGAGAAGCTGGACAGTGTTAAATTCCACAAGTTAAAGAGCCACCCAGACAAGCAGGCAACCTGAGGTGCTGGAGTACTGCTGACAGGAGCTGGACACATCTGGGTCGGCCCTCGGAAACCAAAGCAGCAAAGACTTCCAGTGAAGAAAAAGACTTTACTTTGCTTCTTGAGTCGAGGACAATATGAACATCACACAGGTAGTGGATAAAGTGAGCCTCTAACAGCTGTGCAGGACACAGCAGGAAAGAAAATCTTAATCCACTATTGATTGATGATGTCCAACTGACTATTAGCACCACCCGAACCCCTCTCCTGAACAGTGATCATCCAATCCTAGCTAAACCACCATAGCTACGCTAGCAGCTAGCTAGCACTAGCTAGCAGCTCTGTCAAGCTCTGGATGTCGCTACAGAAGTAGCGAATGACTGATGCTCCGAATAAAAAGGCTGGTGTTTTTGTTTTTTGTTTTTTTATCCGTACTGAAACCAAAATCACAAGAGCAAAAGTGTAAGGAATACATTAATGCAAACATTAGCATGGCTGACTAACTAGCTTACAGCCTACAATATGGACCTTTTGTTATTTCCAAGGGCAGAGAGATGAATGTTACAATTTGAAAAGCTCCATTTACAACCAGCTCATCGGCTGTGTAAAGTCTCTGCACATTTTGGTCCAGGATGCTATCAGAGTGGCTAACATTAGCATCTCTGCCCTGCGAACAACATTTACATCCAGCACCCGAAGCCACAGTGTTTTTTCCTCATGATAAAAGTTGTTCATCTGTAACATCAAAGGTAGAACACAGTGCTACAATTGTATAGTGCAAATGTAACCAACCGTTCTTGCTTGATTGTGACAAGGCTAAGCAACTAATGTTGCATTTGGCCAGACTTGTGATAGGCCTACTAAAAATACAAGGAGCTCTTACTGCAATACAAGACACAATGCTGGTCTTTATTACCATGTCTTCCACATGGGTCGTCAGCTAATGAGGATACTGATTTTTTATTTATTTTTTGCCTGAGATTTGCCGCCTTAGCCTTGGTCTTTTTAGTGATCAAGTTCATGCAGCCTTGATTACAGCGTTCCTGTGTAAAAACGTGTCGGCTTGACGGGGCAGGGTTTTCACATCTCGAGGCACTAACGTCAACATAACGTAATTAGCTAGCTGAACTAGCTTGCTAGTTAGAGCTGATAAAATCCTTTAATAGCAATTGTTGCCTGCCAAAATCAACAGCAGTCAGCTAGGGTGAGGACTGGAGCATGCTTTTGTCTACCTCGGAACACAACTGTCGATCATCATCACTGCCGTGGTAAGGTGCATATTATTGAACACAGGCCCTGCTGGAGGTCAGGGGTTAAGGTTTAGTGAACAGTTGATAGAAGCTCAATAGAAAATAATTTCCTTAGTGTTTGTAAAACACTGGCATGATCTTTTAAAGAATATGCTATAAACATTATTGCTCAGCCCATTGATTAATACAACATTAAGAAAGATTAATGATGTTTAACAGTGTGGTAGATAGGTTAAAGTATACATGTGAAATATATTATAAAGATGAAAGGACGTTTAAGTTAAGGCGATGAATATGACTGTTGTCTGCTGCAGTAGCCTACACTGCTTGTAGTGACACAAATATGGTAGGGTCTTTCATTTCAGACATCAGATTTGAGCATGTGTTGTGTGGGCCGGCAGAGCAGTGTTGATCTAACATTTTCCTATCATGTGTTTACGCCATCCCAGCGTTGCGACTCACAGGCACCAATGACAAGATCCTGTGAGTTTATATATGTGACAATCTCTCAGGAAAACTCACCTCTGTCCTCTTGTGTCCCCCTCCTGTTTTCTGTCTCAAAGTGAATGCTGTCTCCCCTGTCAGTTTTGTTAAATGATGAATCACTAAAATATACAAATATGACTCATGGTTGTATCCTAGCTTTTTTCTGAAATATATTTGTGTGACACAAATGGTTAACAACATGCAATGTGCTCTTGCCTCTTGCATAATGCAGTCAAAGGTGTGTGTGTGTGTGTGTGTGTGTGCAGTTGTGTTGAAGTGAGGGTGTGCATACGTATGAAAAGGCACAAAAAGTGTTTTGAAAAGTATCTTGAAGTGACTTTATGAATGTTGGACCCTTTTAAAGTCAGTTGAACGTTGGGTAACTGGTTTTTGAGCGTTTGTGTAAATGAAAGGTGTAGCTTGGGGCAGCGTAGTCACACCAACTCCTATCATAGAATCAAGAGAAGCCATTACTAGAAGGTAAATTTGGGATTAAAGGTGAAATATTTGAAATGCAGCTTGATGACCAAACTACAAGGAATTATCTATTTTCTTTATACAGGTCACACCTGCCACAGTGTCCTCCCCCCTCTTTGCAGTTGCTTTAGTTTCTCCCACCTGACACTCTCGGGATTGTGACGTAGAAAGTAAATATCACATTGTATGTTGTCTAAGGACCTCTGAACCACAGTGAATGGAAAAGAGGGACAAAAGAAAAGTGAAATAACAAGAAGAGCTATTCTCTGATATTGACAAAGCATGAGTTCAGCATACAGTCACAACCATATACACATACACTCCTTGACAAACAAACAGCTTGGGTTTCCTAGTGAACAAAGTCTAATATGTTTTTGAAGTGTACTCAGTCTCACACTGCTAGCGAGTATATTTGACTACTGCAGTATTATGTTCAGCTTTGCATGAACATGCGAGGGCTACATTTAGAATGTGTCCATGCCGTCCTCTTGTTTGGTTGGATGGTTATCAGACAGAGAGCGTGTTTTATGCTGTGGTCTGTGCAAATCAGCACAGCAGCCACAACATCGCTGTGCTGTGGAAAAACACTCACACTACAGTACCTGTACGGCTTGAGTGGTCATGTTGCTCTGAGTTCAGCTTGGTGAGTGACTCTCCACCCACAGTCACCTGACCAGACATTTGACATGAACCAGTGAGACATTCTCAGAAAGAGCTTTTCCTGGAAAGTCATCTTAATTGAGTTGAATACACTTTCATTTTGCCCAAGCTGTGTTATAAATATGACTATTGAAGTGAAGATCTGAGTCCAAATTGTAGCCCTGGAGGAACCGACTGGTTCACTGAGAGACAAGGACTCTGAGACATAACAAATATCCGAGTTTGTCATTTTTCAACCACAAACCAAATCAGGATGTTGAGTGATCAGTGTACACAGAGTTGTACACACAGCAGCTTGTTTATAGATTAAAGATAACCACAGGGAAGAGAAATATATGTTTCCGCATATGATTTATAGTGTCATATTTTCCCCTCACAAGACTGACCATTGTAAAATGTCTCATCTTTTTTTTTCCAACACATAAATTGACTGACGTAGTATGTCAGTAAACAGAATAGAGGACTCAACCACATTAAATATACAATATACATTATATATATACAATAAAATAAAAAGGCAGCAGTGAGGTCAAGAAAAACACAAATAAAAAACTAAAACAGTGTTTCCCATCAGGTCACTGGTATTATCGGCCTATCGCTGTAATCGTTTACTTTGATAAGGGCTATTTTAGCACTGGGTTTAGAGCTGAGATATATTTGTACAGTTGAGACTGAAACTTCCTTCTTGACCTTGGAAACAATAAGTGATCAAACAATCTCACAAGTTCTGTTTAGTAGCTTGGACCTGGAGCTTTTTTATTGTATTGTTTATCATCTGTGACTTTTCACCATGAATTGAATACTTGAATCATTTTGTAACTGTTAAGAAAACACACTTAAAAGTCTAAAGTGGCTGAGAATTTCCTGAGCTCAACAGTGTGAGTGGCAGTCTTTAAGTTCAGTTCACAGTGAGGTGAAGGACGAGAGAATGAGCTGTAGCTACTGGTCATATCATTTATTTCCGCTCATTAATATCCAGTAACAGTGAGGAGGGTAACACTTTATAATAAGTACACATGGTTAGGCATTAGTTAAGCATTAATAGATACTGAATTCTTTGTTTGTAACACATGAATAGTCAGTAGTATGCAGTTTATAAATAGTTAGTGCTTTTCAATGATGAGTAAAGCATTTTTAACTGTGTTTACATACAAATGAGTATTCATGTGTGAATTCATTATTTATTGCTTAACTAATGCAGTGTGTACTTATTATAAAGTGTTACCGTGAAGAGGTATACTGATAGGAAGCAACATAATGAATAAAAGCAAGTAAAATGATAAGAGAAAAGAGACAAACAATACAGTATAGCTACTTCACTATAAATCCAACCAGGAACCAAGTGAATTGCTTTAGAATTACAATATCACAATCAATTGTGTGGCCTTTGTGAATCCTATTTATGTTGAGTTTTTCAGTTTAAAATCAGAATGAAATCTGTTTATTCATTAACCTTTTTTTCACAATTTGCTGGAGAGGGAATTTGAAAAGTTCAAATTCATTAAATATAATTTTACAACCTCAGAGCAGGGGCACATGCTCACCTTGGTGTAGCTGCTTCACACAGGTGAGCTCTCTCTCTCTCTCTCTCTCTGTCCCCTCCCTCCCTTAGGAGCAACAAGCCTAACTCCATGGTGATGCATGTTATTACTCAGTCGCTTTGGTCACACCCACCTGCTCCACTCCTCCCTCTCCCCTGCACTTATAACCAGCTGGGACTCTTAAAATAAGAGCAGAAAACAGAAAAAGTCACTTAGAAGCTCTTTTATATCTGACAGAGTGACAGAGCCACAGGAAGCGGCAGACAGAGGGAGCATTGTGAGTGATTTTCAGAGGGAAGAAGAATAGTACTCTCGTGTGCTCCTGTTATCTCACCGTCTGCCTGCTCTCACAGGAACAGCCTCCATCACCACAGTGAAGGTAGAGACTCTGAGCAGTGGCTCAGCCTCTGAGCACATCGTTGGATTTCTCCTGTGAAAGGTAAGAATGGCTCCACTGAGACTGGCAGGAAAGCAGCTTCTTCTTCTTAGTTGTAAGTCTTTGGGTTATTTTTCAAGTCCTGTACCAATGTAGGGAGGGATCCATCCAACAATGATCCTTTGTCTCCTGAGACCTGCCTCCAATTATTCCTCTCAAAGGCGTCCTTTGAGATTCCTCTTGCCCGCTCTGTTTTGGTGGAACTTGAATGGTCTGAGACAGTCTGGAGATTTTGTAAATACATCTAAGACCAACAAAAGTAGATCATGCATCTACTGACCAAATTCACACACTGGCATTAGGTATGTAACATACAAGGCAGAGCGTGTCTCTTTTTATCCCTATGTGCTGCATGATAAAATGAAAAAGAGATGTTCCTCATGGCTCGCTGGCTCATTCTGAAATTTGCATGTGACTCTGGCTTGTTAATACATCACCAGGCTGATTCCTCAGTGTCAGAGTGCAGCCATTAAACCACAAGGAAGTGGGAAAAGCTCAGAGGAGTGAAATGATAGAGGAAGTTTGTGGGAGTCAAGGCAACCATTTCAGGGTTTTTTTCTCCTTTATTTCTTTCTCAAGGCATCCTGGAGACTAAATGTATGATTAACTTGATGACAAGCATCTTTACTGTATTAGAGTGAGTAGGCTAAATGAACTGACAAGATACTTCCTGTTTTTGTTTGTCCGAGTGTGAAGAAATGATAGAAAAAATGAAAGTCAAAACATAACCATGGAGGCTGTAGGTGGAACAGTGGGCATGACTTTAATAATAGAGAGAGGAGAGCATGAGGGAGATCCCAGTTTTGAGAAAGCAGCCTGTTACTACACACAATAGGGTTCTGCTCTGTCATTGTCCTTGGGGATAACAATTTGTCTGTTTTGTCACGCCACACAAAGAACACTGTTCCCCTTCTGGGAGGTCCACACACACCCACGCGCACACACATACACACACGACATACATTTGGTGACAATCTTGAAGTGACTGGAGAACAGTGGAGGCTGAAAGGAGGGGGTAGAGGTGGGAGGAGAAGATCCGGAGATAAGATGCTGTTATTTGTGTGCATGTGTTTGATGAGTCAAGATGATTAAGAAAGTGACTAATGTTTC
>JARUPV020000100.1:0-37708 GCA_030347415.2 Decapterus maruadsi | reverse complement strand
GTCGGAATGGCAGCATGTAACCGTATCGGATACCGCATGACAGTAGCGATTGAGAAAGAGAAAACTAAAGCTGCTTGCGGGGTGGGGTTGGGGGTGTGGGCTCTCCGTGATCGTGGAGGAGAGTCAGCAGCTGTATTTCGCAAGTCAGTATAGGCTCTTCGTGGGTATAAACAACAATAATCACCAACACAGCGACCATTGCGTTATTACATTTGTGGGAAGTTATTACAACATTGAAAGTCGTAGATTTTCACTTCCCCACAAACGTAATAAATCTCCGCAAACGTAATAGTTATTACCTTTGTGGGAAATTGCGTGTTACGTTTGTAGTAGGCAGCGGCTATTACGTTTGTGGAAAATGTATTACGTTTGCAGGATTATTACATTAAAAGCTGCATATTTGTATAACGTTCGTGGTTTATTACGTTTGTGGGAATTGTTACATTGGCGGGCGTTACATGGCATTTTACTGTAGAAATCTGGAGAAAAATCATTTTTAAAATCACCCCTATAACACAACCCAGTTACAGTATGCTGACCTTTGACCTTAGGTCACATCAATTCCTTCATAGGTGTCATCCTCATTCCTTTTGCATATTGTTCCTGACATCTCACTATACCTCTGGTATCATTTTGGTGGCATTTTACTGTATAAATCAGGAGAAAAATCATTTTAAAATCTCACCCATAATGAATCAATCCCACTCACTGTATGCTGACCTTTGACCTTAGGTCACATCAATTCCTTCATAGGTGTCATCCTCATTCCTTTTGCATACTGTTCCTGACATCTCACTCTACCTCTGGTATCATTTTGGTGGCATTTTACTGTAGAAATCTGGAGAAAATCATTTTAAAATCACCCCTATAACACAACCCAGTTACAGTATGCTGACATTTGACCTTAGGTCACATCAATTCCTTCATAGGTGTTTTTCTCATTCCGTTTGCATATTGTTCCTGACATCTCACTCTACTTCTGGTATCATTTTGGTGGCATGTTACTGTAGAAATCTGGAGAAATATAATTTTAAAATCACCCCTATAACACAACCCAGTTACAGTATGCTGACCTTTGACCTTAGGTCACATCAATTCCTTCATAGGTGTCATCCTCATTCCTTTTGCATATTGTTCCTGACATCTCACTTTACCTCTGGTATCATTTTGGTGGCATTTTACTGTAGAAATCTGGAGAAATATCAATTTAAAATCACCCCCTATAACACAACCCAGTTACAGTATGCTGACATTTGACCTTAGGTCACATCAATTCCTTCATAGGTGTCATCCTCATTCCTTTTGCATATTGTTCCTGACATCTCACTCTACCTCTGGTATCATTTTGGTGGCATTTTACTGTAGAAATCTGGAGAAAATCATTTTAAAAATCTCACCCATAATGACTCAATCCCACTCACTGTATGCTGACCTTTGACCTTAGGTCACATCAATTCCTTCATAGGTGTCATCCTCATTCCTTTTACATACTATTCCTGACATCTCACTCTACCTCTGGTATCATTTTGGTGGCATTTTACTGTAGAAATCTGGAGAAAAATCATTTTAAAAATCTCACACATAATGAATCAATCCCACTCACTGTATGCTGACCTTTGACCTTAGGTCACATCAATTCCTTCATAGGTGTCATCCTCATTCCTTTTGCATACTGTTCCTGACATCTCACTCTACCTCTGGTATCATTTTGGTGGCATTTACTGTAGAAATCTGGAGAAAAATCATTTTAAAATCACCCCTATAACACAACCCAGTTACAGTATGCTGACCTTTGACCTTAGGTCACATCAATTCCTTCATAGGTGTTTTTCTCATTCCGTTTGCATATTGTTCCTGACATCTCACTCTACTTCTGGTATCATTTTGGTGGCATTTTACTGTAGAAATCTGGAGAAAAATCATTTTAAAATCACCCCTATAACACAACCCAGTTACAGTATGCTGACCTTTGACCTTAGGTCACATCAATTCCTTCATAAGTGTCATCCTCATTCCTTTTGCATATTGTTCCTGACATCTCACTTTACCTCTGGTATCATTTTGGTGGCATTTTACTGTAGAAATCTGGAGAAAAATCATTTTAAAATCACCCTATAACACAACCCAGTTACAGTATGCTGACCTTTGACCTTAGGTCACATCAATTCCTTCATAGGTGTATTTCTCATTCCGTTTGCATATTGTTCCTGACATCTCACTCTACTTCTGGTATCATTTTGGTGGCATTTTACTGTAGAAATCTGGAGAAAAATCATTTTAAAATCACCCCTATAACACAACCCAGTTACAGTATGCTGACCTTTGACCTTAGGTCACATCAATTCCTTCATAGGTGTCATCCTCATTCCTTTTGCATATTGTTCCTGACATCTCACTTTACCTCTGGTATCATTTTGGTGGCATTTTACTGTAGAAATCTGGAGAAAAATCATTTTAAAATCACCCCTATAACACAACCCAGTTACAGTATGCTGACCTTTGACCTTAGGTCACATCAATTCCTTCATAGGTGTCATCCTCATTCCTTTTGCATATTGTTCCTGACATCTCACTTTACCTCTGGTATCATTTTGGTGGCATTTTACTGTAGAAATCTGGAGAAAAATCATTTTAAAAATCTCACCCATAATGAAACAATCCCACTCACTGTATGCTGACCTTTGACCTTAGGTCACATCAATTCCTTCATAGGTGTCATCCTCATTCCTTTTGCATACTGTTCCTGACATCTCACTCTACCTCTGGTATCATTTTGGTGGCATTTTACTGTAGAAATCTGGAGAAAAATCATTTTAAAATCACCCCTATAACACAACCCAGTTACAGTATGCTGACATTTGACCTTAGGTCACATCAATTCCTTCATAGGTGTTTTTCTCATTCCGTTTGCATATTGTTCCTGACATCTCACTCTACTTCTGGTATCATTTTGGTGGCATTTTACTGTAGAAATCTGGAGAAAAATCATTTTAAAATCACCCCTATAACACAACCCAGTTACAGTATGCTGACCTTTGACCTTAGGTCACATCAATTCCTTCATAGGTGTCATCCTCATTCCTTTTGCATATTGTTCCTGACATCTCACTTTACCTCTGGTATCATTTTGGTGGCATTTTACTGTAGAAATCTGGAGAAAAATCATTTTAAAATCACCCCTATAACACAACCCAGTTACAGTATGCTGACCTTTGACCTTAGGTCACATCAATTCCTTCATAGGTGTCATCCTCATTCCTTTTGCATATTGTTCCTGACATCTCACTTTACCTCTGGTATCATTTTGGTGGCATTTTACTGTAGAAATCTGGAGAAAAATCATTTTAAAATCACCCCTATAACACAACCCAGTTACAGTATGCTGACCTTTGACCTTAGGTCACATCAATTCCTTCATAGGTGTCATCCTCATTCCTTTTGCATATTGTTCCTGACATCTCACTTTACCTCTGGTATCATTTTGGTGGCATTTTACTGTAGAAATCTGGAGAAAAATCATTTTAAAAATCTCACCCATAATGAATCAATCCCACTCACTGTATGCTGACCTTTGACCTTAGGTCACATCAATTCCTTCATAGGTGTCATCCTCATTCCTTTTACATACTGTTCCTGACATCTCACTCTACCTCTGGTATCATTTTGGTGGCATTTTACTGTAGAAATCTGGAGAAAAATCATTTTAAAATCACCCCTATAACACAACCCAGTTACAGTATGCTGACCTTTGACCTTAGGTCACATCAATTCCTTCATAGGTGTTTTTCTCATTCCGTTTGCATATTGTTCCTGACATCTCACTCTACTTCTGGTATCATTTTGGTGGCATTTTACTGTAGAAATCTGGAGAAAAATCATTTTAAAATCACCCCTATAACACAACCCAGTTACAGTATGCTGACCTTTGACCTTAGGTCACATCAATTCCTTCATAGGTGTCATCCTCATTCCTTTTGCATATTGTTCCTGACATGTCACTTTACCTCTGGTATCATTTTGGTGGCATTTTACTGTAGAAATCTGGAGAAAAATCATTTTAAAATCACCCCTATAACACAACCCAGTTACAGTATGCTGACCTTTGACCTTAGGTCACATCAATTCCTTCATAGGTGTCATCCTCATTCCTTTTGCATATTGTTCCTGACATCTCACTTTACCTCTGGTATCATTTTGGTGGCATTTTACTGTAGAAATCTGGAGAAAAATCATTTTAAAATCACCCCTATAACACAACCCAGTTACAGTATGCTGACCTTTGACCTTAGGTCACATCAATTCCTTCATAGGTGTCATCCTCATTCCTTTTGCATATTGTTCCTGACATCTCACTTTACCTCTGGTATCATTTTGGTGGCATTTTACTGTAGAAATCTGGAGAAAAATCATTTTAAAAATCTCACCCATAATGAATCAATCCCACTCACTGTATGCTGACCTTTGACCTTAGGTCACATCAATTCCTTCATAGGTGTCATCCTCATTCCTTTTACATACTGTTCCTGACATCTCACTCTACCTCTGGTATCATTTTGGTGGCATTTTACTGTAGAAATCTGGAGAAAAATCATTTTAAAATCACCCCTATAACACAACCCAGTTACAGTATGCTGACCTTTGACCTTAGGTCACATCAATTCCTTCATAGGTGTTTTTCTCATTCCGTTTGCATATTGTTCCTGACATCTCACTCTACTTCTGGTATCATTTTGGTGGCATTTTACTGTAGAAATCTGGAGAAAAATCATTTTAAAATCACCCCTATAACACAACCCAGTTACAGTATGCTGACCTTTGACCTTAGGTCAAATTCCTTCATAGGTGGCATATTGTTCCTGAGAAATTTTACTGGAAATCTGGAAAAAATCATTTTAAAATCACCCCTATAACACAACCCAGTTACAGTATGCTGACCTTTGACCTTAGGTCACATCAATTCCTTCATAGGTGTCATCCTCATTCCTTTTGCATATTGTTCCTGACATCTCACTTTACCTCTGGTATCATTTTGGTGGCATTTTACTGTAGAAATCTGGAGAAAAATCATTTTAAAATCACCCCTATAACACAACCCAGTTACAGTATGCTGACCTTTGACCTTAGGTCACATCAATTCCTTCATAGGTGTCATCCTCATTCCTTTTGCATATTGTTCCTGACATCTCACTTTACCTCTGGTATCATTTTGGTGGCATTTTACTGTAGAAATCTGGAGAAAAATCATTTTAAAATCACCCCTATAACACAACCCAGTTACAGTATGCTGACCTTTGACCTTAGGTCACATCAATTCCTTCATAGGTGTCATCCTCATTCCTTTTGCATATTGTTCCTGACATCTCACTTTACCTCTGGTATCATTTTGGTGGCATTTTACTGTAGAAATCTGGAGAAAAATCATTTTAAAATCACCCCTATAACACAACCCAGTTACAGTATGCTGACCTTTGACCTTAGGTCACATCAATTCCTTCATAGGTGTCATCCTCATTCCTTTTGCATATTGTTCCTGACATCTCACTTTACCTCTGGTATCATTTTGGTGGCATTTTACTGTAGAAATCTGGAGAAAAATCATTTTAAAATCACCCCTATAACACAACCCAGTTACAGTATGCTGACCTTTGACCTTAGGTCACATCAATTCCTTCATAGGTGTTTTTCTCATTCCGTTTGCATATTGTTCCTGACATCTCACTCTACTTCTGGTATCATTTTGGTGGCATTTTACTGTAGAAATCTGGAGAAAAATCATTTTAAAATCACCCCTATAACACAACCCAGTTACAGTATGCTGACCTTTGACCTTAGGTCACATCAATTCCTTCATAAGTGTCATCCTCATTCCTTTTGCATATTGTTCCTGACATCTCACTTTACCTCTGGTATCATTTTGGTGGCATTTTACTGTAGAAATCTGGAGAAAAATCATTTTAAAATCACCCCTATAACACAACCCAGTTACAGTATGCTGACCTTTGACCTTAGGTCACATCAATTCCTTCATAGGTGTATTTCTCATTCCGTTTGCATATTGTTCCTGACATCTCACTCTACTTCTGGTATCATTTTGGTGGCATTTTACTGTAGAAATCTGGAGAAAAATCATTTTAAAATCACCCCTATAACACAACCCAGTTACAGTATGCTGACCTTTGACCTTAGGTCACATCAATTCCTTCATAGGTGTCATCCTCATTCCTTTTGCATATTGTTCCTGACATCTCACTTTACCTCTGGTATCATTTTGGTGGCATTTTACTGTAGAAATCTGGAGAAAAATCATTTTAAAATCACCCCTATAACACAACCCAGTTACAGTATGCTGACCTTTGACCTTAGGTCACATCAATTCCTTCATAGGTGTCATCCTCATTCCTTTTGCATATTGTTCCTGACATCTCACTTTACCTCTGGTATCATTTTGGTGGCATTTTACTGTAGAAATCTGGAGAAAAATCATTTTAAAAATCTCACCCATAATGAATCAATCCCACTCACTGTATGCTGACCTTTGACCTTAGGTCACATCAATTCCTTCATAGGTGTCATCCTCATTCCTTTTGCATACTGTTCCTGACATCTCACTCTACCTCTGGTATCATTTTGGTGGCATTTTACTGTAGAAATCTGGAGAAAAATCATTTTAAAATCACCCCTATAACACAACCCAGTTACAGTATGCTGACATTTGACCTTAGGTCACATCAATTCCTTCATAGGTGTTTTTCTCATTCCGTTTGCATATTGTTCCTGACATCTCACTCTACTTCTGGTATCATTTTGGTGGCATTTTACTGTAGAAATCTGGAGAAAAATCATTTTAAAATCACCCCTATAACACAACCCAGTTACAGTATGCTGACCTTTGACCTTAGGTCACATCAATTCCTTCATAGGTGTCATCCTCATTCCTTTTGCATATTGTTCCTGACATCTCACTTTACCTCTGGTATCATTTTGGTGGCATTTTACTGTAGAAATCTGGAGAAAAATCATTTTAAAATCACCCCTATAACACAACCCAGTTACAGTATGCTGACCTTTGACCTTAGGTCACATCAATTCCTTCATAGGTGTCATCCTCATTCCTTTTGCATATTGTTCCTGACATCTCACTTTACCTCTGGTATCATTTTGGTGGCATTTTACTGTAGAAATCTGGAGAAAAATCATTTTAAAATCACCCCTATAACACAACCCAGTTACAGTATGCTGACCTTTGACCTTAGGTCACATCAATTCCTTCATAGGTGTCATCCTCATTCCTTTTGCATATTGTTCCTGACATCTCACTTTACCTCTGGTATCATTTTGGTGGCATTTTACTGTAGAAATCTGGAGAAAAATCATTTTAAAAATCTCACCCATAATGAATCAATCCCACTCACTGTATGCTGACCTTTGACCTTAGGTCACATCAATTCCTTCATAGGTGTCATCCTCATTCCTTTTGCATACTGTTCCTGACATCTCACTCTACCTCTGGTATCATTTTGGTGGCATTTTACTGTAGAAATCTGGAGAAAAATCATTTTAAAATCACCCCTATAACACAACCCAGTTACAGTATGCTGACATTTGACCTTAGGTCACATCAATTCCTTCATAGGTGTTTTTCTCATTCCGTTTGCATATTGTTCCTGACATCTCACTCTACTTCTGGTATCATTTTGGTGGCATTTTACTGTAGAAATCTGGAGAAAAATCATTTTAAAATCACCCCTATAACACAACCCAGTTACAGTATGCTGACCTTTGACCTTAGGTCACATCAATTCCTTCATAGGTGTCATCCTCATTCCTTTTGCATATTGTTCCTGACATCTCACTTTACCTCTGGTATCATTTTGGTGGCATTTTACTGTAGAAATCTGGAGAAAAATCATTTTAAAATCACCCCTATAACACAACCCAGTTACAGTATGCTGACCTTTGACCTTAGGTCACATCAATTCCTTCATAGGTGTCATCCTCATTCCTTTTGCATATTGTTCCTGACATCTCACTTTACCTCTGGTATCATTTTGGTGGCATTTTACTGTAGAAATCTGGAGAAAAATCATTTTAAAATCACCCCTATAACACAACCCAGTTACAGTATGCTGACCTTTGACCTTAGGTCACATCAATTCCTTCATAGGTGTCATCCTCATTCCTTTTGCATATTGTTCCTGACATCTCACTTTACCTCTGGTATCATTTTGGTGGCATTTTACTGTAGAAATCTGGAGAAAAATCATTTTAAAAATCTCACCCATAATGAATCAATCCCACTCACTGTATGCTGACCTTTGACCTTAGGTCACATCAATTCCTTCATAGGTGTCATCCTCATTCCTTTTACATACTGTTCCTGACATCTCACTCTACCTCTGGTATCATTTTGGTGGCATTTTACTGTAGAAATCTGGAGAAAAATCATTTTAAAAATCTCACCCATAATGAATCAATCCCACTCACTGTATGCTGACCTTTGACCTTAGGTCACATCAATTCCTTCATAGGTGTCATCCTCATTCCTTTTACATACTGTTCCTGACATCTCACTCTACCTCTGGTATCATTTTGGTGGCATTTTACTGTAGAAATCTGGAGAAAAATCATTTTAAAATCACCCCTATAACACAACCCAGTTACAGTATGCTGACCTTTGACCTTAGGTCACATCAATTCCTTCATAGGTGTTTTTCTCATTCCGTTTGCATATTGTTCCTGACATCTCACTCTACTTCTGGTATCATTTTGGTGGCATTTTACTGTAGAAATCTGGAGAAAAATCATTTTAAAATCACCCCTATAACACAACCCAGTTACAGTATGCTGACCTTTGACCTTAGGTCACATCAATTCCTTCATAGGTGTCATCCTCATTCCTTTTGCATATTGTTCCTGACATCTCACTTTACCTCTGGTATCATTTTGGTGGCATTTTACTGTAGAAATCTGGAGAAAAATCATTTTAAAATCACCCCTATAACACAACCCAGTTACAGTATGCTGACCTTTGACCTTAGGTCACATCAATTCCTTCATAGGTGTCATCCTCATTCCTTTTGCATATTGTTCCTGACATCTCACTTTACCTCTGGTATCATTTTGGTGGCATTTTACTGTAGAAATCTGGAGAAAAATCATTTTAAAATCACCCCTATAACACAACCCAGTTACAGTATGCTGACCTTTGACCTTAGGTCACATCAATTCCTTCATAGGTGTCATCCTCATTCCTTTTGCATATTGTTCCTGACATCTCACTTTACCTCTGGTATCATTTTGGTGGCATTTTACTGTAGAAATCTGGAGAAAAATCATTTTAAAATCACCCCTATAACACAACCCAGTTACAGTATGCTGACCTTTGACCTTAGGTCACATCAATTCCTTCATAGGTGTCATCCTCATTCCTTTTGCATATTGTTCCTGACATCTCACTTTACCTCTGGTATCATTTTGGTGGCATTTTACTGTAGAAATCTGGAGAAAAATCATTTTAAAATCACCCCTATAACACAACCCAGTTACAGTATGCTGACCTTTGACCTTAGGTCACATCAATTCCTTCATAGGTGTTTTTCTCATTCCGTTTGCATATTGTTCCTGACATCTCACTCTACTTCTGGTATCATTTTGGTGGCATTTTACTGTAGAAATCTGGAGAAAAATCATTTTAAAATCACCCCTATAACACAACCCAGTTACAGTATGCTGACCTTTGACCTTAGGTCACATCAATTCCTTCATAAGTGTCATCCTCATTCCTTTTGCATATTGTTCCTGACATCTCACTTTACCTCTGGTATCATTTTGGTGGCATTTTACTGTAGAAATCTGGAGAAAAATCATTTTAAAATCACCCCTATAACACAACCCAGTTACAGTATGCTGACCTTTGACCTTAGGTCACATCAATTCCTTCATAGGTGTATTTCTCATTCCGTTTGCATATTGTTCCTGACATCTCACTCTACTTCTGGTATCATTTTGGTGGCATTTTACTGTAGAAATCTGGAGAAAAATCATTTTAAAATCACCCCTATAACACAACCCAGTTACAGTATGCTGACCTTTGACCTTAGGTCACATCAATTCCTTCATAGGTGTCATCCTCATTCCTTTTGCATATTGTTCCTGACATCTCACTTTACCTCTGGTATCATTTTGGTGGCATTTTACTGTAGAAATCTGGAGAAAAATCATTTTAAAATCACCCCTATAACACAACCCAGTTACAGTATGCTGACCTTTGACCTTAGGTCACATCAATTCCTTCATAGGTGTCATCCTCATTCCTTTTGCATATTGTTCCTGACATCTCACTTTACCTCTGGTATCATTTTGGTGGCATTTTACTGTAGAAATCTGGAGAAAAATCATTTTAAAAATCTCACCCATAATGAATCAATCCCACTCACTGTATGCTGACCTTTGACCTTAGGTCACATCAATTCCTTCATAGGTGTCATCCTCATTCCTTTTGCATACTGTTCCTGACATCTCACTCTACCTCTGGTATCATTTTGGTGGCATTTTACTGTAGAAATCTGGAGAAAAATCATTTTAAAATCACCCCTATAACACAACCCAGTTACAGTATGCTGACATTTGACCTTAGGTCACATCAATTCCTTCATAGGTGTTTTTCTCATTCCGTTTGCATATTGTTCCTGACATCTCACTCTACTTCTGGTATCATTTTGGTGGCATTTTACTGTAGAAATCTGGAGAAAAATCATTTTAAAATCACCCCTATAACACAACCCAGTTACAGTATGCTGACCTTTGACCTTAGGTCACATCAATTCCTTCATAGGTGTCATCCTCATTCCTTTTGCATATTGTTCCTGACATCTCACTTTACCTCTGGTATCATTTTGGTGGCATTTTACTGTAGAAATCTGGAGAAAAATCATTTTAAAATCACCCCTATAACACAACCCAGTTACAGTATGCTGACCTTTGACCTTAGGTCACATCAATTCCTTCATAGGTGTCATCCTCATTCCTTTTGCATATTGTTCCTGACATCTCACTTTACCTCTGGTATCATTTTGGTGGCATTTTACTGTAGAAATCTGGAGAAAAATCATTTTAAAATCACCCCTATAACACAACCCAGTTACAGTATGCTGACCTTTGACCTTAGGTCACATCAATTCCTTCATAGGTGTCATCCTCATTCCTTTTGCATATTGTTCCTGACATCTCACTTTACCTCTGGTATCATTTTGGTGGCATTTTACTGTAGAAATCTGGAGAAAAATCATTTTAAAAATCTCACCCATAATGAATCAATCCCACTCACTGTATGCTGACCTTTGACCTTAGGTCACATCAATTCCTTCATAGGTGTCATCCTCATTCCTTTTACATACTGTTCCTGACATCTCACTCTACCTCTGGTATCATTTTGGTGGCATTTTACTGTAGAAATCTGGAGAAAAATCATTTTAAAATCACCCCTATAACACAACCCAGTTACAGTATGCTGACCTTTGACCTTAGGTCACATCAATTCCTTCATAGGTGTTTTTCTCATTCCGTTTGCATATTGTTCCTGACATCTCACTCTACTTCTGGTATCATTTTGGTGGCATTTTACTGTAGAAATCTGGAGAAAAATCATTTTAAAATCACCCCTATAACACAACCCAGTTACAGTATGCTGACCTTTGACCTTAGGTCACATCAATTCCTTCATAGGTGTCATCCTCATTCCTTTTGCATATTGTTCCTGACATCTCACTTTACCTCTGGTATCATTTTGGTGGCATTTTACTGTAGAAATCTGGAGAAAAATCATTTTAAAATCACCCCTATAACACAACCCAGTTACAGTATGCTGACCTTTGACCTTAGGTCACATCAATTCCTTCATAGGTGTCATCCTCATTCCTTTTGCATATTGTTCCTGACATCTCACTTTACCTCTGGTATCATTTTGGTGGCATTTTACTGTAGAAATCTGGAGAAAAATCATTTTAAAATCACCCCTATAACACAACCCAGTTACAGTATGCTGACCTTTGACCTTAGGTCACATCAATTCCTTCATAGGTGTCATCCTCATTCCTTTTGCATATTGTTCCTGACATCTCACTTTACCTCTGGTATCATTTTGGTGGCATTTTACTGTAGAAATCTGGAGAAAAATCATTTTAAAAATCTCACCCATAATGAATCAATCCCACTCACTGTATGCTGACCTTTGACCTTAGGTCACATCAATTCCTTCATAGGTGTCATCCTCATTCCTTTTACATACTGTTCCTGACATCTCACTCTACCTCTGGTATCATTTTGGTGGCATTTTACTGTAGAAATCTGGAGAAAAATCATTTTAAAATCACCCCTATAACACAACCCAGTTACAGTATGCTGACCTTTGACCTTAGGTCACATCAATTCCTTCATAGGTGTTTTTCTCATTCCGTTTGCATATTGTTCCTGACATCTCACTCTACTTCTGGTATCATTTTGGTGGCATTTTACTGTAGAAATCTGGAGAAAAATCATTTTAAAATCACCCCTATAACACAACCCAGTTACAGTATGCTGACCTTTGACCTTAGGTCACATCAATTCCTTCATAGGTGTCATCCTCATTCCTTTTGCATATTGTTCCTGACATCTCACTTTACCTCTGGTATCATTTTGGTGGCATTTTACTGTAGAAATCTGGAGAAAAATCATTTTAAAATCACCCCTATAACACAACCCAGTTACAGTATGCTGACCTTTGACCTTAGGTCACATCAATTCCTTCATAGGTGTCATCCTCATTCCTTTTGCATATTGTTCCTGACATCTCACTTTACCTCTGGTATCATTTTGGTGGCATTTTACTGTAGAAATCTGGAGAAAAATCATTTTAAAATCACCCCTATAACACAACCCAGTTACAGTATGCTGACCTTTGACCTTAGGTCACATCAATTCCTTCATAGGTGTCATCCTCATTCCTTTTGCATATTGTTCCTGACATCTCACTTTACCTCTGGTATCATTTTGGTGGCATTTTACTGTAGAAATCTGGAGAAAAATCATTTTAAAATCACCCCTATAACACAACCCAGTTACAGTATGCTGACCTTTGACCTTAGGTCACATCAATTCCTTCATAGGTGTTTTTCTCATTCCGTTTGCATATTGTTCCTGACATCTCACTCTACTTCTGGTATCATTTTGGTGGCATTTTACTGTAGAAATCTGGAGAAAAATCATTTTAAAATCACCCCTATAACACAACCCAGTTACAGTATGCTGACCTTTGACCTTAGGTCACATCAATTCCTTCATAAGTGTCATCCTCATTCCTTTTGCATATTGTTCCTGACATCTCACTTTACCTCTGGTATCATTTTGGTGGCATTTTACTGTAGAAATCTGGAGAAAAATCATTTTAAAATCACCCCTATAACACAACCCAGTTACAGTATGCTGACCTTTGACCTTAGGTCACATCAATTCCTTCATAGGTGTATTTCTCATTCCGTTTGCATATTGTTCCTGACATCTCACTCTACTTCTGGTATCATTTTGGTGGCATTTTACTGTAGAAATCTGGAGAAAAATCATTTTAAAATCACCCCTATAACACAACCCAGTTACAGTATGCTGACCTTTGACCTTAGGTCACATCAATTCCTTCATAGGTGTCATCCTCATTCCTTTTGCATATTGTTCCTGACATCTCACTTTACCTCTGGTATCATTTTGGTGGCATTTTACTGTAGAAATCTGGAGAAAAATCATTTTAAAATCACCCCTATAACACAACCCAGTTACAGTATGCTGACCTTTGACCTTAGGTCACATCAATTCCTTCATAGGTGTCATCCTCATTCCTTTTGCATATTGTTCCTGACATCTCACTTTACCTCTGGTATCATTTTGGTGGCATTTTACTGTAGAAATCTGGAGAAAAATCATTTTAAAAATCTCACCCATAATGAATCAATCCCACTCACTGTATGCTGACCTTTGACCTTAGGTCACATCAATTCCTTCATAGGTGTCATCCTCATTCCTTTTGCATACTGTTCCTGACATCTCACTCTACCTCTGGTATCATTTTGGTGGCATTTTACTGTAGAAATCTGGAGAAAAATCATTTTAAAATCACCCCTATAACACAACCCAGTTACAGTATGCTGACATTTGACCTTAGGTCACATCAATTCCTTCATAGGTGTTTTTCTCATTCCGTTTGCATATTGTTCCTGACATCTCACTCTACTTCTGGTATCATTTTGGTGGCATTTTACTGTAGAAATCTGGAGAAAAATCATTTTAAAATCACCCCTATAACACAACCCAGTTACAGTATGCTGACCTTTGACCTTAGGTCACATCAATTCCTTCATAGGTGTCATCCTCATTCCTTTTGCATATTGTTCCTGACATCTCACTTTACCTCTGGTATCATTTTGGTGGCATTTTACTGTAGAAATCTGGAGAAAAATCATTTTAAAAATCTCACCCATAATGAAACAATCCCACTCACTGTATGCTGACCTTTGACCTTAGGTCACATCAATTCCTTCATAGGTGTCATCCTCATTCCTTTTGCATACTGTTCCTGACATCTCACTCTACCTCTGGTATCATTTTGGTGGCATTTTACTGTAGAAATCTGGAGAAAAATCATTTTAAAATCACCCCTATAACACAACCCAGTTACAGTATGCTGACATTTGACCTTAGGTCACATCAATTCCTTCATAGGTGTTTTTCTCATTCCGTTTGCATATTGTTCCTGACATCTCACTCTACTTCTGGTATCATTTTGGTGGCATTTTACTGTAGAAATCTGGAGAAAAATCATTTTAAAATCACCCCTATAACACAACCCAGTTACAGTATGCTGACCTTTGACCTTAGGTCACATCAATTCCTTCATAGGTGTCATCCTCATTCCTTTTGCATATTGTTCCTGACATGTCACTTTACCTCTGGTATCATTTTGGTGGCATTTTACTGTAGAAATCTGGAGAAAAATCATTTTAAAATCACCCCTATAACACAACCCAGTTACAGTATGCTGACCTTTGACCTTAGGTCACATCAATTCCTTCATAGGTGTCATCCTCATTCCTTTTGCATATTGTTCCTGACATCTCACTTTACCTCTGGTATCATTTTGGTGGCATTTTACTGTAGAAATCTGGAGAAAAATCATTTTAAAATCACCCCTATAACACAACCCAGTTACAGTATGCTGACCTTTGACCTTAGGTCACATCAATTCCTTCATAGGTGTCATCCTCATTCCTTTTGCATATTGTTCCTGACATCTCACTTTACCTCTGGTATCATTTTGGTGGCATTTTACTGTAGAAATCTGGAGAAAAATCATTTTAAAAATCTCACCCATAATGAATCAATCCCACTCACTGTATGCTGACCTTTGACCTTAGGTCACATCAATTCCTTCATAGGTGTCATCCTCATTCCTTTTACATACTGTTCCTGACATCTCACTCTACCTCTGGTATCATTTTGGTGGCATTTTACTGTAGAAATCTGGAGAAAAATCATTTTAAAATCACCCCTATAACACAACCCAGTTACAGTATGCTGACCTTTGACCTTAGGTCACATCAATTCCTTCATAGGTGTTTTTCTCATTCCGTTTGCATATTGTTCCTGACATCTCACTCTACTTCTGGTATCATTTTGGTGGCATTTTACTGTAGAAATCTGGAGAAAAATCATTTTAAAATCACCCCTATAACACAACCCAGTTACAGTATGCTGACCTTTGACCTTAGGTCACATCAATTCCTTCATAGGTGTCATCCTCATTCCTTTTGCATATTGTTCCTGACATCTCACTTTACCTCTGGTATCATTTTGGTGGCATTTTACTGTAGAAATCTGGAGAAAAATCATTTTAAAATCACCCCTATAACACAACCCAGTTACAGTATGCTGACCTTTGACCTTAGGTCACATCAATTCCTTCATAGGTGTCATCCTCATTCCTTTTGCATATTGTTCCTGACATCTCACTTTACCTCTGGTATCATTTTGGTGGCATTTTACTGTAGAAATCTGGAGAAAAATCATTTTAAAATCACCCCTATAACACAACCCAGTTACAGTATGCTGACCTTTGACCTTAGGTCACATCAATTCCTTCATAGGTGTCATCCTCATTCCTTTTGCATATTGTTCCTGACATCTCACTTTACCTCTGGTATCATTTTGGTGGCATTTTACTGTAGAAATCTGGAGAAAAATCATTTTAAAATCACCCCTATAACACAACCCAGTTACAGTATGCTGACCTTTGACCTTAGGTCACATCAATTCCTTCATAGGTGTCATCCTCATTCCTTTTGCATATTGTTCCTGACATCTCACTTTACCTCTGGTATCATTTTGGTGGCATTTTACTGTAGAAATCTGGAGAAAAATCATTTTAAAATCACCCCTATAACACAACCCAGTTACAGTATGCTGACCTTTGACCTTAGGTCACATCAATTCCTTCATAGGTGTTTTTCTCATTCCGTTTGCATATTGTTCCTGACATCTCACTCTACTTCTGGTATCATTTTGGTGGCATTTTACTGTAGAAATCTGGAGAAAAATCATTTTAAAATCACCCCTATAACACAACCCAGTTACAGTATGCTGACCTTTGACCTTAGGTCACATCAATTCCTTCATAAGTGTCATCCTCATTCCTTTTGCATATTGTTCCTGACATCTCACTTTACCTCTGGTATCATTTTGGTGGCATTTTACTGTAGAAATCTGGAGAAAAATCATTTTAAAATCACCCCTATAACACAACCCAGTTACAGTATGCTGACCTTTGACCTTAGGTCACATCAATTCCTTCATAGGTGTATTTCTCATTCCGTTTGCATATTGTTCCTGACATCTCACTCTACTTCTGGTATCATTTTGGTGGCATTTTACTGTAGAAATCTGGAGAAAAATCATTTTAAAATCACCCCTATAACACAACCCAGTTACAGTATGCTGACCTTTGACCTTAGGTCACATCAATTCCTTCATAGGTGTCATCCTCATTCCTTTTGCATATTGTTCCTGACATCTCACTTTACCTCTGGTATCATTTTGGTGGCATTTTACTGTAGAAATCTGGAGAAAAAATCATTTTAAAATCACCCCTATAACACAACCCAGTTACAGTATGCTGACCTTTGACCTTAGGTCACATCAATTCCTTCATAGGTGTCATCCTCATTCCTTTTGCATATTGTTCCTGACATCTCACTTTACCTCTGGTATCATTTTGGTGGCATTTTACTGTAGAAATCTGGAGAAAAATCATTTTAAAAATCTCACCCATAATGAATCAATCCCACTCACTGTATGCTGACCTTTGACCTTAGGTCACATCAATTCCTTCATAGGTGTCATCCTCATTCCTTTTGCATACTGTTCCTGACATCTCACTCTACCTCTGGTATCATTTTGGTGGCATTTTACTGTAGAAATCTGGAGAAAAATCATTTTAAAATCACCCCTATAACACAACCCAGTTACAGTATGCTGACATTTGACCTTAGGTCACATCAATTCCTTCATAGGTGTTTTTCTCATTCCGTTTGCATATTGTTCCTGACATCTCACTCTACTTCTGGTATCATTTTGGTGGCATTTTACTGTAGAAATCTGGAGAAAAATCATTTTAAAATCACCCCTATAACACAACCCAGTTACAGTATGCTGACCTTTGACCTTAGGTCACATCAATTCCTTCATAGGTGTCATCCTCATTCCTTTTGCATATTGTTCCTGACATCTCACTTTACCTCTGGTATCATTTTGGTGGCATTTTACTGTAGAAATCTGGAGAAAAATCATTTTAAAATCACCCCTATAACACAACCCAGTTACAGTATGCTGACCTTTGACCTTAGGTCACATCAATTCCTTCATAGGTGTCATCCTCATTCCTTTTGCATATTGTTCCTGACATCTCACTTTACCTCTGGTATCATTTTGGTGGCATTTTACTGTAGAAATCTGGAGAAAAATCATTTTAAAATCACCCCTATAACACAACCCAGTTACAGTATGCTGACCTTTGACCTTAGGTCACATCAATTCCTTCATAGGTGTCATCCTCATTCCTTTTGCATATTGTTCCTGACATCTCACTTTACCTCTGGTATCATTTTGGTGGCATTTTACTGTAGAAATCTGGAGAAAAATCATTTTAAAAATCTCACCCATAATGAATCAATCCCACTCACTGTATGCTGACCTTTGACCTTAGGTCACATCAATTCCTTCATAGGTGTCATCCTCATTCCTTTTACATACTGTTCCTGACATCTCACTCTACCTCTGGTATCATTTTGGTGGCATTTTACTGTAGAAATCTGGAGAAAAATCATTTTAAAAATCTCACCCATAATGAATCAATCCCACTCACTGTATGCTGACCTTTGACCTTAGGTCACATCAATTCCTTCATAGGTGTCATCCTCATTCCTTTTACATACTGTTCCTGACATCTCACTCTACCTCTGGTATCATTTTGGTGGCATTTTACTGTAGAAATCTGGAGAAAAATCATTTTAAAATCACCCCTATAACACAACCCAGTTACAGTATGCTGACCTTTGACCTTAGGTCACATCAATTCCTTCATAGGTGTTTTTCTCATTCCGTTTGCATATTGTTCCTGACATCTCACTCTACTTCTGGTATCATTTTGGTGGCATTTTACTGTAGAAATCTGGAGAAAAATCATTTTAAAATCACCCCTATAACACAACCCAGTTACAGTATGCTGACCTTTGACCTTAGGTCACATCAATTCCTTCATAGGTGTCATCCTCATTCCTTTTGCATATTGTTCCTGACATCTCACTTTACCTCTGGTATCATTTTGGTGGCATTTTACTGTAGAAATCTGGAGAAAAATCATTTTAAAATCACCCCTATAACACAACCCAGTTACAGTATGCTGACCTTTGACCTTAGGTCACATCAATTCCTTCATAGGTGTCATCCTCATTCCTTTTGCATATTGTTCCTGACATCTCACTTTACCTCTGGTATCATTTTGGTGGCATTTTACTGTAGAAATCTGGAGAAAAATCATTTTAAAATCACCCCTATAACACAACCCAGTTACAGTATGCTGACCTTTGACCTTAGGTCACATCAATTCCTTCATAGGTGTCATCCTCATTCCTTTTGCATATTGTTCCTGACATCTCACTTTACCTCTGGTATCATTTTGGTGGCATTTTACTGTAGAAATCTGGAGAAAAATCATTTTAAAATCACCCCTATAACACAACCCAGTTACAGTATGCTGACCTTTGACCTTAGGTCACATCAATTCCTTCATAGGTGTCATCCTCATTCCTTTTGCATATTGTTCCTGACATCTCACTTTACCTCTGGTATCATTTTGGTGGCATTTTACTGTAGAAATCTGGAGAAAAATCATTTTAAAATCACCCCTATAACACAACCCAGTTACAGTATGCTGACCTTTGACCTTAGGTCACATCAATTCCTTCATAGGTGTTTTTCTCATTCCGTTTGCATATTGTTCCTGACATCTCACTCTACTTCTGGTATCATTTTGGTGGCATTTTACTGTAGAAATCTGGAGAAAAATCATTTTAAAATCACCCCTATAACACAACCCAGTTACAGTATGCTGACCTTTGACCTTAGGTCACATCAATTCCTTCATAAGTGTCATCCTCATTCCTTTTGCATATTGTTCCTGACATCTCACTTTACCTCTGGTATCATTTTGGTGGCATTTTACTGTAGAAATCTGGAGAAAAATCATTTTAAAATCACCCCTATAACACAACCCAGTTACAGTATGCTGACCTTTGACCTTAGGTCACATCAATTCCTTCATAGGTGTATTTCTCATTCCGTTTGCATATTGTTCCTGACATCTCACTCTACTTCTGGTATCATTTTGGTGGCATTTTACTGTAGAAATCTGGAGAAAAATCATTTTAAAATCACCCCTATAACACAACCCAGTTACAGTATGCTGACCTTTGACCTTAGGTCACATCAATTCCTTCATAGGTGTCATCCTCATTCCTTTTGCATATTGTTCCTGACATCTCACTTTACCTCTGGTATCATTTTGGTGGCATTTTACTGTAGAAATCTGGAGAAAAATCATTTTAAAATCACCCCTATAACACAACCCAGTTACAGTATGCTGACCTTTGACCTTAGGTCACATCAATTCCTTCATAGGTGTCATCCTCATTCCTTTTGCATATTGTTCCTGACATCTCACTTTACCTCTGGTATCATTTTGGTGGCATTTTACTGTAGAAATCTGGAGAAAAATCATTTTAAAAATCTCACCCATAATGAATCAATCCCACTCACTGTATGCTGACCTTTGACCTTAGGTCACATCAATTCCTTCATAGGTGTCATCCTCATTCCTTTTGCATACTGTTCCTGACATCTCACTCTACCTCTGGTATCATTTTGGTGGCATTTTACTGTAGAAATCTGGAGAAAAATCATTTTAAAATCACCCCTATAACACAACCCAGTTACAGTATGCTGACATTTGACCTTAGGTCACATCAATTCCTTCATAGGTGTTTTTCTCATTCCGTTTGCATATTGTTCCTGACATCTCACTCTACTTCTGGTATCATTTTGGTGGCATTTTACTGTAGAAATCTGGAGAAAAATCATTTTAAAATCACCCCTATAACACAACCCAGTTACAGTATGCTGACCTTTGACCTTAGGTCACATCAATTCCTTCATAGGTGTCATCCTCATTCCTTTTGCATATTGTTCCTGACATCTCACTTTACCTCTGGTATCATTTTGGTGGCATTTTACTGTAGAAATCTGGAGAAAAATCATTTTAAAATCACCCCTATAACACAACCCAGTTACAGTATGCTGACCTTTGACCTTAGGTCACATCAATTCCTTCATAGGTGTCATCCTCATTCCTTTTGCATATTGTTCCTGACATCTCACTTTACCTCTGGTATCATTTTGGTGGCATTTTACTGTAGAAATCTGGAGAAAAATCATTTTAAAATCACCCCTATAACACAACCCAGTTACAGTATGCTGACCTTTGACCTTAGGTCACATCAATTCCTTCATAGGTGTCATCCTCATTCCTTTTGCATATTGTTCCTGACATCTCACTTTACCTCTGGTATCATTTTGGTGGCATTTTACTGTAGAAATCTGGAGAAAAATCATTTTAAAAATCTCACCCATAATGAATCAATCCCACTCACTGTATGCTGACCTTTGACCTTAGGTCACATCAATTCCTTCATAGGTGTCATCCTCATTCCTTTTACATACTGTTCCTGACATCTCACTCTACCTCTGGTATCATTTTGGTGGCATTTTACTGTAGAAATCTGGAGAAAAATCATTTTAAAATCACCCCTATAACACAACCCAGTTACAGTATGCTGACCTTTGACCTTAGGTCACATCAATTCCTTCATAGGTGTTTTTCTCATTCCGTTTGCATATTGTTCCTGACATCTCACTCTACTTCTGGTATCATTTTGGTGGCATTTTACTGTAGAAATCTGGAGAAAAATCATTTTAAAATCACCCCTATAACACAACCCAGTTACAGTATGCTGACCTTTGACCTTAGGTCACATCAATTCCTTCATAGGTGTCATCCTCATTCCTTTTGCATATTGTTCCTGACATCTCACTTTACCTCTGGTATCATTTTGGTGGCATTTTACTGTAGAAATCTGGAGAAAAATCATTTTAAAATCACCCCTATAACACAACCCAGTTACAGTATGCTGACCTTTGACCTTAGGTCACATCAATTCCTTCATAGGTGTCATCCTCATTCCTTTTGCATATTGTTCCTGACATCTCACTTTACCTCTGGTATCATTTTGGTGGCATTTTACTGTAGAAATCTGGAGAAAAATCATTTTAAAATCACCCCTATAACACAACCCAGTTACAGTATGCTGACCTTTGACCTTAGGTCACATCAATTCCTTCATAGGTGTCATCCTCATTCCTTTTGCATATTGTTCCTGACATCTCACTTTACCTCTGGTATCATTTTGGTGGCATTTTACTGTAGAAATCTGGAGAAAAATCATTTTAAAAATCTCACCCATAATGAATCAATCCCACTCACTGTATGCTGACCTTTGACCTTAGGTCACATCAATTCCTTCATAGGTGTCATCCTCATTCCTTTTACATACTGTTCCTGACATCTCACTCTACCTCTGGTATCATTTTGGTGGCATTTTACTGTAGAAATCTGGAGAAAAATCATTTTAAAATCACCCCTATAACACAACCCAGTTACAGTATGCTGACCTTTGACCTTAGGTCACATCAATTCCTTCATAGGTGTTTTTCTCATTCCGTTTGCATATTGTTCCTGACATCTCACTCTACTTCTGGTATCATTTTGGTGGCATTTTACTGTAGAAATCTGGAGAAAAATCATTTTAAAATCACCCCTATAACACAACCCAGTTACAGTATGCTGACCTTTGACCTTAGGTCACATCAATTCCTTCATAGGTGTCATCCTCATTCCTTTTGCATATTGTTCCTGACATCTCACTTTACCTCTGGTATCATTTTGGTGGCATTTTACTGTAGAAATCTGGAGAAAAATCATTTTAAAATCACCCCTATAACACAACCCAGTTACAGTATGCTGACCTTTGACCTTAGGTCACATCAATTCCTTCATAGGTGTCATCCTCATTCCTTTTGCATATTGTTCCTGACATCTCACTTTACCTCTGGTATCATTTTGGTGGCATTTTACTGTAGAAATCTGGAGAAAAATCATTTTAAAATCACCCCTATAACACAACCCAGTTACAGTATGCTGACCTTTGACCTTAGGTCACATCAATTCCTTCATAGGTGTCATCCTCATTCCTTTTGCATATTGTTCCTGACATCTCACTTTACCTCTGGTATCATTTTGGTGGCATTTTACTGTAGAAATCTGGAGAAAAATCATTTTAAAATCACCCCTATAACACAACCCAGTTACAGTATGCTGACCTTTGACCTTAGGTCACATCAATTCCTTCATAGGTGTTTTTCTCATTCCGTTTGCATATTGTTCCTGACATCTCACTCTACTTCTGGTATCATTTTGGTGGCATTTTACTGTAGAAATCTGGAGAAAAATCATTTTAAAATCACCCCTATAACACAACCCAGTTACAGTATGCTGACCTTTGACCTTAGGTCACATCAATTCCTTCATAAGTGTCATCCTCATTCCTTTTGCATATTGTTCCTGACATCTCACTTTACCTCTGGTATCATTTTGGTGGCATTTTACTGTAGAAATCTGGAGAAAAATCATTTTAAAATCACCCCTATAACACAACCCAGTTACAGTATGCTGACCTTTGACCTTAGGTCACATCAATTCCTTCATAGGTGTATTTCTCATTCCGTTTGCATATTGTTCCTGACATCTCACTCTACTTCTGGTATCATTTTGGTGGCATTTTACTGTAGAAATCTGGAGAAAAATCATTTTAAAATCACCCCTATAACACAACCCAGTTACAGTATGCTGACCTTTGACCTTAGGTCACATCAATTCCTTCATAGGTGTCATCCTCATTCCTTTTGCATATTGTTCCTGACATCTCACTTTACCTCTGGTATCATTTTGGTGGCATTTTACTGTAGAAATCTGGAGAAAAATCATTTTAAAATCACCCCTATAACACAACCCAGTTACAGTATGCTGACCTTTGACCTTAGGTCACATCAATTCCTTCATAGGTGTCATCCTCATTCCTTTTGCATATTGTTCCTGACATCTCACTTTACCTCTGGTATCATTTTGGTGGCATTTTACTGTAGAAATCTGGAGAAAAATCATTTTAAAAATCTCACCCATAATGAATCAATCCCACTCACTGTATGCTGACCTTTGACCTTAGGTCACATCAATTCCTTCATAGGTGTCATCCTCATTCCTTTTGCATACTGTTCCTGACATCTCACTCTACCTCTGGTATCATTTTGGTGGCATTTTACTGTAGAAATCTGGAGAAAAATCATTTTAAAATCACCCCTATAACACAACCCAGTTACAGTATGCTGACATTTGACCTTAGGTCACATCAATTCCTTCATAGGTGTTTTTCTCATTCCGTTTGCATATTGTTCCTGACATCTCACTCTACTTCTGGTATCATTTTGGTGGCATTTTACTGTAGAAATCTGGAGAAAAATCATTTTAAAATCACCCCTATAACACAACCCAGTTACAGTATGCTGACCTTTGACCTTAGGTCACATCAATTCCTTCATAGGTGTCATCCTCATTCCTTTTGCATATTGTTCCTGACATCTCACTTTACCTCTGGTATCATTTTGGTGGCATTTTACTGTAGAAATCTGGAGAAAAATCATTTTAAAATCACCCCTATAACACAACCCAGTTACAGTATGCTGACCTTTGACCTTAGGTCACATCAATTCCTTCATAGGTGTCATCCTCATTCCTTTTGCATATTGTTCCTGACATCTCACTTTACCTCTGGTATCATTTTGGTGGCATTTTACTGTAGAAATCTGGAGAAAAATCATTTTAAAATCACCCCTATAACACAACCCAGTTACAGTATGCTGACCTTTGACCTTAGGTCACATCAATTCCTTCATAGGTGTCATCCTCATTCCTTTTGCATATTGTTCCTGACATCTCACTTTACCTCTGGTATCATTTTGGTGGCATTTTACTGTAGAAATCTGGAGAAAAATCATTTTAAAAATCTCACCCATAATGAATCAATCCCACTCACTGTATGCTGACCTTTGACCTTAGGTCACATCAATTCCTTCATAGGTGTCATCCTCATTCCTTTTACATACTGTTCCTGACATCTCACTCTACCTCTGGTATCATTTTGGTGGCATTTTACTGTAGAAATCTGGAGAAAAATCATTTTAAAATCACCCCTATAACACAACCCAGTTACAGTATGCTGACCTTTGACCTTAGGTCACATCAATTCCTTCATAGGTGTTTTTCTCATTCCGTTTGCATATTGTTCCTGACATCTCACTCTACTTCTGGTATCATTTTGGTGGCATTTTACTGTAGAAATCTGGAGAAAAATCATTTTAAAATCACCCCTATAACACAACCCAGTTACAGTATGCTGACCTTTGACCTTAGGTCACATCAATTCCTTCATAGGTGTCATCCTCATTCCTTTTGCATATTGTTCCTGACATCTCACTTTACCTCTGGTATCATTTTGGTGGCATTTTACTGTAGAAATCTGGAGAAAAATCATTTTAAAATCACCCCTATAACACAACCCAGTTACAGTATGCTGACCTTTGACCTTAGGTCACATCAATTCCTTCATAGGTGTCATCCTCATTCCTTTTGCATATTGTTCCTGACATCTCACTTTACCTCTGGTATCATTTTGGTGGCATTTTACTGTAGAAATCTGGAGAAAAATCATTTTAAAATCACCCCTATAACACAACCCAGTTACAGTATGCTGACCTTTGACCTTAGGTCACATCAATTCCTTCATAGGTGTCATCCTCATTCCTTTTGCATATTGTTCCTGACATCTCACTTTACCTCTGGTATCATTTTGGTGGCATTTTACTGTAGAAATCTGGAGAAAAATCATTTTAAAAATCTCACCCATAATGAATCAATCCCACTCACTGTATGCTGACCTTTGACCTTAGGTCACATCAATTCCTTCATAGGTGTCATCCTCATTCCTTTTACATACTGTTCCTGACATCTCACTCTACCTCTGGTATCATTTTGGTGGCATTTTACTGTAGAAATCTGGAGAAAAATCATTTTAAAATCACCCCTATAACACAACCCAGTTACAGTATGCTGACCTTTGACCTTAGGTCACATCAATTCCTTCATAGGTGTTTTTCTCATTCCGTTTGCATATTGTTCCTGACATCTCACTCTACTTCTGGTATCATTTTGGTGGCATTTTACTGTAGAAATCTGGAGAAAAATCATTTTAAAATCACCCCTATAACACAACCCAGTTACAGTATGCTGACCTTTGACCTTAGGTCACATCAATTCCTTCATAGGTGTCATCCTCATTCCTTTTGCATATTGTTCCTGACATCTCACTTTACCTCTGGTATCATTTTGGTGGCATTTTACTGTAGAAATCTGGAGAAAAATCATTTTAAAATCACCCCTATAACACAACCCAGTTACAGTATGCTGACCTTTGACCTTAGGTCACATCAATTCCTTCATAGGTGTCATCCTCATTCCTTTTGCATATTGTTCCTGACATCTCACTTTACCTCTGGTATCATTTTGGTGGCATTTTACTGTAGAAATCTGGAGAAAAATCATTTTAAAATCACCCCTATAACACAACCCAGTTACAGTATGCTGACCTTTGACCTTAGGTCACATCAATTCCTTCATAGGTGTCATCCTCATTCCTTTTGCATATTGTTCCTGACATCTCACTTTACCTCTGGTATCATTTTGGTGGCATTTTACTGTAGAAATCTGGAGAAAAATCATTTTAAAATCACCCCTATAACACAACCCAGTTACAGTATGCTGACCTTTGACCTTAGGTCACATCAATTCCTTCATAGGTGTCATCCTCATTCCTTTTGCATATTGTTCCTGACATCTCACTTTACCTCTGGTATCATTTTGGTGGCATTTTACTGTAGAAATCTGGAGAAAAATCATTTTAAAATCACCCCTATAACACAACCCAGTTACAGTATGCTGACCTTTGACCTTAGGTCACATCAATTCCTTCATAGGTGTCATCCTCATTCCTTTTGCATATTGTTCCTGACATCTCACTTTACCTCTGGTATCATTTTGGTGGCATTTTACTGTAGAAATCTGGAGAAAAATCATTTTAAAAATCTCACCCATAATGAATCAATCCCACTCACTGTATGCTGACCTTTGACCTTAGGTCACATCAATTCCTTCATAGGTGTCATCCTCATTCCTTTTACATACTGTTCCTGACATCTCACTCTACCTCTGGTATCATTTTGGTGGCATTTTACTGTAGAAATCTGGAGAAAAATCATTTTAAAATCACCCCTATAACACAACCCAGTTACAGTATGCTGACCTTTGACCTTAGGTCACATCAATTCCTTCATAGGTGTTTTTCTCATTCCGTTTGCATATTGTTCCTGACATCTCACTCTACTTCTGGTATCATTTTGGTGGCATTTTACTGTAGAAATCTGGAGAAAAATCATTTTAAAATCACCCCTATAACACAACCCAGTTACAGTATGCTGACCTTTGACCTTAGGTCACATCAATTCCTTCATAAGTGTCATCCTCATTCCTTTTGCATATTGTTCCTGACATCTCACTTTACCTCTGGTATCATTTTGGTGGCATTTTACTGTAGAAATCTGGAGAAAAATCATTTTAAAATCACCCCTATAACACAACCCAGTTACAGTATGCTGACCTTTGACCTTAGGTCACATCAATTCCTTCATAGGTGTATTTCTCATTCCGTTTGCATATTGTTCCTGACATCTCACTCTACTTCTGGTATCATTTTGGTGGCATTTTACTGTAGAAATCTGGAGAAAAATCATTTTAAAATCACCCCTATAACACAACCCAGTTACAGTATGCTGACCTTTGACCTTAGGTCACATCAATTCCTTCATAGGTGTCATCCTCATTCCTTTTGCATATTGTTCCTGACATCTCACTTTACCTCTGGTATCATTTTGGTGGCATTTTACTGTAGAAATCTGGAGAAAAATCATTTTAAAATCACCCCTATAACACAACCCAGTTACAGTATGCTGACCTTTGACCTTAGGTCACATCAATTCCTTCATAGGTGTCATCCTCATTCCTTTTGCATATTGTTCCTGACATCTCACTTTACCTCTGGTATCATTTTGGTGGCATTTTACTGTAGAAATCTGGAGAAAAATCATTTTAAAAATCTCACCCATAATGAATCAATCCCACTCACTGTATGCTGACCTTTGACCTTAGGTCACATCAATTCCTTCATAGGTGTCATCCTCATTCCTTTTACATACTATTCCTGACATCTCACTCTACCTCTGGTATCATTTTGGTGGCATTTTACTGTAGAAATCTGGAGAAAAATCATTTTAAAAATCTCACACATAATGAATCAATCCCACTCACTGTATGCTGACCTTTGACCTTAGGTCACATCAATTCCTTCATAGGTGTCATCCTCATTCCTTTTGCATACTGTTCCTGACATCTCACTCTACCTCTGGTATCATTTTGGTGGCATTTTACTGTAGAAATCTGGAGAAAAATCATTTTAAAATCACCCCTATAACACAACCCAGTTACAGTATGCTGACATTTGACCTTAGGTCACATCAATTCCTTCATAGGTGTTTTTCTCATTCCGTTTGCATATTGTTCCTGACATCTCACTCTACTTCTGGTATCATTTTGGTGGCATTTTACTGTAGAAATCTGGAGAAAAATCATTTTAAAATCACCCCTATAACACAACCCAGTTACAGTATGCTGACCTTTGACCTTAGGTCACATCAATTCCTTCATAGGTGTCATCCTCATTCCTTTTGCATATTGTTCCTGACATCTCACTTTACCTCTGGTATCATTTTGGTGGCATTTTACTGTAGAAATCTGGAGAAAAATCATTTTAAAATCACCCCTATAACACAACCCAGTTACAGTATGCTGACCTTTGACCTTAGGTCACATCAATTCCTTCATAGGTGTCATCCTCATTCCTTTTGCATATTGTTCCTGACATCTCACTTTACCTCTGGTATCATTTTGGTGGCATTTTACTGTAGAAATCTGGAGAAAAATCATTTTAAAATCACCCCTATAACACAACCCAGTTACAGTATGCTGACCTTTGACCTTAGGTCACATCAATTCCTTCATAGGTGTCATCCTCATTCCTTTTGCATATTGTTCCTGACATCTCACTTTACCTCTGGTATCATTTTGGTGGCATTTTACTGTAGAAATCTGGAGAAAAATCATTTTAAAATCACCCCTATAACACAACCCAGTTACAGTATGCTGACCTTTGACCTTAGGTCACATCAATTCCTTCATAGGTGTCATCCTCATTCCTTTTGCATATTGTTCCTGACATCTCACTTTACCTCTGGTATCATTTTGGTGGCATTTTACTGTAGAAATCTGGAGAAAAATCATTTTAAAATCACCCCTATAACACAACCCAGTTACAGTATGCTGACCTTTGACCTTAGGTCACATCAATTCCTTCATAGGTGTCATCCTCATTCCTTTTGCATATTGTTCCTGACATCTCACTTTACCTCTGGTATCATTTTGGTGGCATTTTACTGTAGAAATCTGGAGAAAAATCATTTTAAAAATCTCACCCATAATGAATCAATCCCACTCACTGTATGCTGACCTTTGACCTTAGGTCACATCAATTCCTTCATAGGTGTCATCCTCATTCCTTTTACATACTGTTCCTGACATCTCACTCTACCTCTGGTATCATTTTGGTGGCATTTTACTGTAGAAATCTGGAGAAAAATCATTTTAAAATCACCCCTATAACACAACCCAGTTACAGTATGCTGACCTTTGACCTTAGGTCACATCAATTCCTTCATAGGTGTTTTTCTCATTCCGTTTGCATATTGTTCCTGACATCTCACTCTACTTCTGGTATCATTTTGGTGGCATTTTACTGTAGAAATCTGGAGAAAAATCATTTTAAAATCACCCCTATAACACAACCCAGTTACAGTATGCTGACCTTTGACCTTAGGTCACATCAATTCCTTCATAGGTGTCATCCTCATTCCTTTTGCATATTGTTCCTGACATCTCACTTTACCTCTGGTATCATTTTGGTGGCATTTTACTGTAGAAATCTGGAGAAAAATCATTTTAAAATCACCCCTATAACACAACCCAGTTACAGTATGCTGACCTTTGACCTTAGGTCACATCAATTCCTTCATAGGTGTCATCCTCATTCCTTTTGCATATTGTTCCTGACATCTCACTTTACCTCTGGTATCATTTTGGTGGCATTTTACTGTAGAAATCTGGAGAAAAATCATTTTAAAAATCTCACCCATAATGAATCAATCCCACTCACTGTATGCTGACCTTTGACCTTAGGTCACATCAATTCCTTCATAGGTGTCATCCTCATTCCTTTTACATACTATTCCTGACATCTCACTCTACCTCTGGTATCATTTTGGTGGCATTTTACTGTAGAAATCTGGAGAAAAATCATTTTAAAAATCTCACCCATAATGAATCAATCCCACTCACTGTATGCTGACCTTTGACCTTAGGTCACATCAATTCCTTCATAGGTGTCATCCTCATTCCTTTTGCATACTGTTCCTGACATCTCACTCTACCTCTGGTATCATTTTGGTGGCATTTTACTGTAGAAATCTGGAGAAAAATCATTTTAAAATCACCCCTATAACACAACCCAGTTACAGTATGCTGACCTTTGACCTTAGGTCACATCAATTCCTTCATAGGTGTTTTTCTCATTCCGTTTGCATATTGTTCCTGACATCTCACTCTACTTCTGGTATCATTTTGGTGGCATTTTACTGTAGAAATCTGGAGAAAAATCATTTTAAAATCACCCCTATAACACAACCCAGTTACAGTATGCTGACCTTTGACCTTAGGTCACATCAATTCCTTCATAGGTGTCATCCTCATTCCTTTTGCATATTGTTCCTGACATCTCACTTTACCTCTGGTATCATTTTGGTGGCATTTTACTGTAGAAATCTGGAGAAAAATCATTTTAAAATCACCCCTATAACACAACCCAGTTACAGTATGCTGACCTTTGACCTTAGGTCACATCAATTCCTTCATAGGTGTCATCCTCATTCCGTTTGCATATTGTTCCTGACATCTCACTCTACTTCTGGTATCATTTTGGTGGCATTTTACTGTAGAAATCTGGAGAAAAATCATTTTAAAATCACCCCTATAACACAACCCAGTTACAGTATGCTGACCTTTGACCTTAGGTCACATCAATTCCTTCATAGGTGTCATCCTCATTCCTTTTGCATTTTGTTCCTGACATCTCACTTTACCTCTGGTATCATTTTGGTGGCATTTTACTGTAGAAATCTGGAGAAAAATCATTTTAAAATCACCCCTATAACACAACCCAGTTACAGTATGCTGACCTTTGACCTTAGGTCACATCAATTCCTTCATAGGTGTCATCCTCATTCCTTTTGCATATTGTTCCTGACATCTCACTTTACCTCTGGTATCATTTTGGTGGCATTTTACTGTAGAAATCTGGAGAAAAATCATTTTAAAATCACCCCTATAACACAACCCAGTTACAGTATGCTGACCTTTGACCTTAGGTCACATCAATTCCTTCATAGGTGTCATCCTCATTCCTTTTGCATATTGTTCCTGACATCTCACTTTACCTCTGGTATCATTTTGGTGGCATTTTACTGTAGAAATCTGGAGAAAAATCATTTTAAAAATCTCACCCATAATGAATCAATCCCACTCACTGTATGCTGACCTTTGACCTTAGGTCACATCAATTCCTTCATAGGTGTCATCCTCATTCCTTTTGCATACTGTTCCTGACATCTCACTCTACCTCTGGTATCATTTTGGTGGCATTTTACTGTAGAAATCTGGAGAAAAATGACATTAAAATCACCCCTATAACACAACCCAGTTACAGTATGCTGACCTTTGACCTTAGGTCACATCAATTCCTTCATAGGTGTCATCCTCATACCTTTTACATATTGTTCCTGGCATCTCACTTTGCCTGTGATATCATTTTGGTGGCATTTTACTGTAGAAATCTGGAGAAAAATCATTTTAAAATCACCCCTATAACAGCACTCAGTCACAGTATGCTGACCTTTGACCTTAGGTCACATCAATTCCTTCATAGGTGTGTTTCTCATTCCGTTTGCATATTGTTCCTGACATCTCACTCTACTTCTGGTATCATTTTGGTGGCATTTTACTGTAGAAATCTGGAGAAAAATCATTTTAAAATCACCCCTATAACACAACCCAGTTACAGTATGCTGACCTTTGACCTTAGGTCACATCAATTCCTTCATAGGTGTCATCCTCATTCCTTTTGCATATTGTTCCTGACATCTCACTTTACCTCTGGTATCATTTTGGTGGCATTTTACTGTAGAAATCTGGAGAAAAATCATTTTAAAATCACCCCTATAACACAACCCAGTTACAGTATGCTGACCTTTGACCTTAGGTCACATCAATTCCTTCATAGGTGTCATCCTCATTCCTTTTGCATATTGTTCCTGACATCTCACTTTACCTCTGGTATCATTTTGGTGGCATTTTACTGTAGAAATCTGGAGAAAAATCATTTTAAAAATCTCACCCATAATGAATCAATCCCACTCACTGTATGCTGACCTTTGACCTTAGGTCACATCAATTCCTTCATAGGTGTCATCCTCATTCCTTTTGCATACTGTTCCTGACATCTCACTCTACCTCTGGTATCATTTTGGTGGCATTTTACTGTAGAAATCTGGAGAAAAATCATTTTAAAATCACCCCTATAACACAACCCAGTTACAGTATGCTGACCTTTGACCTTAGGTCACATCAATTCCTTCATAGGTGTTTTTCTCATTCCGTTTGAATATTGTTCCTGACATCTCACTCTACTTCTGGTATCATTTTGGTGGCATTTTACTGTAGAAATCTGGAGAAAAATAATTTTAAAATCACCCCTATAACACAACCCAGTTACAGTATGCTGACCTTTGACCTTAGGTCACATCAATTCCTTCATAGGTGTCATCCTCATTCCTTTTGCATATTGTTCCTGACATCTCACTTTACCTCTGGTATCATTTTGGTGGCATTTTACTGTAGAAATCTGGAGAAAAATCATTTTAAAATCACCCCTATAACACAACCCAGTTACAGTATGCTGACCTTTGACCTTAGGTCACATCAATTCCTTCATAGGTGTCATCCTCATTCCTTTTGCATATTGTTCCTGACATCTCACTTTACCTCTGGTATCATTTTGGTGGCATTTTACTGTAGAAATCTGGAGAAAAATCATTTTAAAAATCTCACCCATAATGAATCAATCCCACTCACTGTATGCTGACCTTTGACCTTAGGTCACATCAATTCCTTCATAGGTGTCATCCTCATTCCTTTTACATACTATTCCTGACATCTCACTCTACCTCTGGTATCATTTTGGTGGCATTTTACTGTAGAAATCTGGAGAAAAATCATTTTAAAAATCTCACCCATAATGAATCAATCCCACTCACTGTATGCTGACCTTTGACCTTAGGTCACATCAATTCCTTCATAGGTGTTTTTCTCATTCCGTTTGCATATTGTTCCTGACATCTCACTCTACCTCTGGTATCATTTTGGTGGCATTTTACTGTAGAAATCTGGAGAAAAATGACATTAAAATCACCCCTATAACACAACCCAGTTACAGTATGCTGACCTTTGACCTTAGGTCACATCAATTCCTTCATAGGTGTCATCCTCATACCTTTTACATATTGTTCCTGGCATCTCACTTTGCCTGTGATATCATTTTGGTGGCATTTTACTGTAGAAATCTGGAGAAAAATCATTTTAAAATCACCCCTATAACAGCACTCAGTCACAGTATGCTGACCTTTGACCTTAGGTCACATCAATTCCTTCATAGGTGTGTTTCTCATTCCGTTTGCATATTGTTCCTGACATCTCACTCTACTTCTGGTATCATTTTGGTGGCATTTTACTGTAGAAATCTGGAGAAAAATCATTTTAAAATCACCCCTATAACACAACCCAGTTACAGTATGCTGACCTTTGACCTTAGGTCACATCAATTCCTTCATAGGTGTCATCCTCATACCTTTTACATATTGTTCCTGACATCTCACTTTACCTGTGATATCATTTTGGTGGCATTTTACTGTAAAAATCTGGAGAAAAATGACATTAAAGCCACCCCTATAACAAAATCCAGTTACAGTATGCTGACCTTTGACCTTAGGTCACATCAATTCCTTCATAGGTGTCATCCTCATACCTTTTACATATTGTTCCTGACATCTCACTTTACCTCTGGTATCATTTTGGTGGCATTTTACTGAAGAAATCTGGAGAAAAATCATTTTAAAGTCACCCCTATAACAAAATCCAGTTACAGTATGCTGACCTTTGACCTTAGGTCACATCAATTCCTTCATAGGTGTGTTTCTCATTCCTTTTGCATATTGTTCCTGGCGTCTCACTCTACTTCTGGTATCATTTTGGTGGCATTTTACTGTAGAAATCTGGAGAAAAATCATTTTAAAGTCACCCCTATGTCAAAACCCAGTTACAGTATGCTGACCTTTGACCTTAGGTCACATCAATTCCTTCATAGGTGTGTTTCTCATTCCTTTTGCATATTGTTCCTGGCGTCTCACTCTACCTCTGGTATCATTTTGGTGGCATTTTACTGTAGAAATCTGGAGAAAAATGACATTAAATTCACCTCTATGACAAAATCCAGTTACAGTATGCTGACCTTTGACCTTAGGTCACATCAATTCCTTCATAGGTGTCATCCTCATTCCTTTTACATACTGTTCCTGACATCTCACTTTACCTCTGGTATCATTTTGGTGGCATTTTACTGTAGAAATCTGGAGAAAAATAATTTTAAAATCACCCCTATAACACAACCCAATTACAATATGCTGACCTTTGACCTTAGGTCACATCAATTCCTTCATAGGTGTCATCCTCATTCCTTTTGCATATTGTTCCTGACATCTCACTTTACCTCTGGTATCATTTTGGTGGCATTTTACTGTAGAAATCTGGAGAAAAATGACATTAAAATCACCCCTATAACACAACCCAGTTACAGTATACTGACCTTTGACCTTAGGTCACATCAATTCCTTCATAGGTGTCATCCTCATTCATTTTGCATACTGTTCCTGACATCTCACTCTACCTCTGGTATCATTTTGGTGGCATTTTGGCATCTATGAAGGAATTGATGTGACCTAAGGTCAAAGGTCAGCATACTGTAACTGGATTTTGTTATAGGGGTGACTTTAATGTCATTTTTCTCCAGATTTCTACAGTAAAATGCCACCAAAATGATACCAGAAGTAGGGTGAGACCCCAGGAACAATATGCAAAAGAAATGAGGAACACACCTATAAAGGAATTGATGTGACCTAAGGTCAAAGGTCAGCATACTGTAACTGGATTTTGTTATAGGAGTGACTTTAATGTCATTTTTCTCCAGATTTCTACAGTAAAATGCCACCAAAATGATATCACAGGTAAAGTGAGATGTCAGGAACAATATGTAAAAGGTATGAGGATGACACCTATGAAGGAATTGATGTGACCTAAGGTCAAAGGTCAGCATACTGTAACTGGGTTGTGTTATAGGGGTGATTTTAATGTCATTTTTCTCCTGATTTCTACAGTAAAATGCCACTCTACCAGAGGTAGAGTGAGATGTCAGGAACAGTATGCAAAATCTGAGAAACACACCTATGAAGGAATTGATGTGACCTTAGGTCACATCAATTCCTTCATTGACCTAAGGTCAAAGGTCAGCATACTGTAACTGGGTTGTGTTATAGGGGTGATTTTAAAATGATTTTTCTCCAGATTTCTACAGTAAAATGCCACCAAAATGATATCACGGGTAAAGTGAGATGTCAGGAACAATATGTAAAAGGTATGAGGATGACACCTATGAAGGAATTGATGTGACCTAAGGTCAAAGGTCAGCATACAGTAACTGGGTTTTCTTATATGGGTGACTTTAAACTTATTTTTCTCAAAATTTCTACACTAAAATTCCACCAAAATGATACCAGAGGTAGAGTGAGATGTCAGGAACAACATGCAAAAGAAATGAAGAATACACCTTTAAAGGAATTGATTTGACATAAGGTCAGCATACTATAACTGGGTTTTTTTATATGGTTGACTTTAAGGTTATTTTTCTCCAAATTTTTACAGTAAAATGCCACCATAAGTATACCAGAAGTAGTGTGATATGTCAGGAACATTATGCAAAAGAAATGAGGAACACACTTATGATGGAATTTATGTGACTTAAGGTCAAAGGTCAGCATACTGTAACTGAGTTTTGTTATAAGGGTCATTTTAAATTAATCTTTCTCCACATTTGTACAGTAAAGTAAAATAAATAAATGAAAAAAATGTTGATGAAAGGTGATATTTCTCCCAATTACGGCAGTGAAATATGACTAAAAAGTTGATTCATCTTGGAAAAGATTTTCCTCCACCATTCTCAAGTAAAAGCACATAGGCTTTATGTATCTTTCAGGACCTTCCCCTTGCTCGAGAACCGTGCCTACCGTATTTACTATAGCGCGCGCGCAACGAAAATCCAACAGCGGCTCACTTTACCACTATCTCGCAAACGGCGGCTCATTTTACCGCGGTCAGTTGTTGCCCTTAAATATCATTGGAAATGGGTGAGGAAACTGCAGACATGGAAATGTCTGAGGCAGAAAAGAGTTTGATGACTATTATGAGACAAACTGATGAATCCTTAAAGAAGTTAAAGATGAGTCAGACTTGTTGTTTTTGAATGTATGTTCTGTCAAGAGTGATGACATTAAGACAGAATCATGCCTTGAGAGCCTTATTGGGCTCATCCCTATATTCCCTGGGTCCTACAGTATGTAGCTGTTTTGTGTGTGACTGGGGAACATAGAATCATTTTTTTCGAAAAAGTGTCCTCTGTTCCCCGCTTTTCCCCAAAAGGACAAGGAGAACATACAATTTTTGGTCCTATATCTGCTGTGGAGTTGTGACTTTGCAGATTTTTGCCAATTTTTGAGCAAAAAGTTGAGTTGTGACTTTGAGTGACAAGTGGAATTGTCCCATTGGTTGGGTTTAGGCAATGAAAAAAGGAGTTGGTTAAGTGGGACCCATTTAACATGGGACCCTTTTAAAATAATAAATGAATGAGTTATATGACAATTAATTACTTATTCAAGTCTTAATTATTCAATCAGTTCAATGCATTGTTCAGCAGATACGCCCAAAATGTCCTAGAAGACTTGGAAATGTTTGGTGCCAAAAGGGCGTAAGTGACAGTTTTGACATATTTTCTTGATTTTAAAATGTTTAAGAATATGTTCATTGTGTTAATATGTCATAAGTTTATTACATAAATACTCATTCATGTAAGTATGTCTGTGGTTGCAATGTAGGTTGATGAATACGGCTGATTGAAGACTGGTGAAAATTTTGTTTTGCCTCTCCTGTAAAGTTTGTCAAATGTCACTTACGCCCTTTTGGCTCTAAGCCCTCGATATGTTCCCTGCTTTTCCCCAAAAGGACCCAGGGAACATGCAATTTTTGTGGCCAAACCTGGAAGCGGAGTTGTGACATTGCAGATTTTTGCCTATTTTTGAGTGAGAAGTTGAGTTGTGACTTTGAGTGAGAAGTGTAGGCTAATTGTCCTCTTTCTCTAGAGAGTAAATTAAAAGACAGGTCAGACTTTTAAAAATTAAAAACAAATCACACCATTAGATTTTACATACACATTTACATTTTATCAGCATTTAGCTCTACGCTACAAAATAT
>CM064907.1:35635790-35657500 GCA_030347415.2 Decapterus maruadsi | reverse complement strand
TTCCGCTGCGAGGACAGAGAGGGAGGAGGACAGAGAGGGAGGAGGACAGAGAGGGAGGAGGACAGAGAGAGAGGAGGACAGAGAGGGAGGAGGACAGAGAGAGAGGAGGACAGAGAGGGAGGAGGACAGAGAGAGAGGAGGACAGAGAGGGAGGAGGACAGAGAGAGAGGAGGACAGAGAGGGAGGAGGACAGAGAGGGAAGAGGACAGAGAGGGAGGAGGACAGAGAGGGAAGAGGACAGAGAGGGAGGAGGACAGAGAGGGAGGAGGACACAGAGGGGGAGGACAGAGAGAGGAGGAGGACAGAGAGAGGAGGACAGACAGAGAGGAAGGATGACAGAGAGTGAGGAGGACAGAGAGGGAGGAGGACAGAGAGAGGAGGACAGAGAGGGAGGAGGACAGAGAGAGGAGGAGGACAGAGAGAGAGGAGGAGAGAGGGGAGGACAGAGAGAGAGGAGGAGGACAGAGAGGGAAGAGGACAGAGAGGGAGGAGGACAGAGAGGGAGGAGGACAGAGAGGGAAGAGGACAGAGAGGGAGGAGGACAGAGAGGGAGGAGGACAGAGAGGGAAGAGGACAGAGAGGGAAGAGGACAGAGAGAGAGGAGGACAGAGAGGGAAGAGGACAGAGAGGGAGGAGGACAGAGAGGGAGGAGGACAGAGAGGGAAGAGGACAGAGAGGGAGGAGGAGAGAGGGGGAGGAGGAGAGAGAGAGAGGAGGACAGAGAGAGAGGAGGACAGAGAGGGAAGAGGACAGAGAGGGAGGAGGACAGAGAGGGAGGAGGACAGAGAGGGAAGAGGACAGAGAGGGAAGAGGACAGAGAGAGAGGAGGACAGAGAGGGAAGAGGACAGAGAGGGGGGAGGACAGAGAGGGAGGAGGACAGAGAGAGAGGAGGACAGAGAGGGAAGAGGACAGAGAGGGAGGAGGACAGAGAGGGAGGAGGACAGAGAGGGAGGAGGACAGAGAGGGGGGAGGACAGAGAGAGAGGAGGACAGAGAGAGAGGAGGACAGAGAGAGAGGAGGACAGAGAGGGAAGAGGACAGAGAGGGGGGAGGACAGAGAGGGAAGAGGACAGAGAGGGAAGAGGACAGAGAGAGAGGAGGACAGAGAGAGAGGAGGACAGAGAGGGAGGAGGACAGAGAGGGGGGAGGACAGAGAGGGAGGAGGACAGAGAGGGACGAGGACAGAGAGGGAGGAGGACAGAGAGGGTGGAGGACAGAGAGGGAAGAGGACAGAGAGGGACAGGAGGACAGAGAGGGGGAGGACAGAGAGGGGGAGGACAGAGAGGGAGGGACAGAGGACAGAGAGGGGGGGGACAGAGAGAGAGGAGGACAGAGAGAGAGGAGGACAGAGAGAGAGGAGGACAGAGAGGGGGGAGGACAGAGAGGGGGGAGGACAGAGAGGGAAGAGGACAGAGAGGGAGGAGGACAGAGAGGGGGGAGGACAGAGAGGGGGGAGGACAGAGAGGGAGGAGGACAGAGAGGGAGGAGGACAGAGAGGGGGGAGGACAGAGAGGGAAGAGGACAGAGAGGGAGGAGGACAGAGAGGGAGGAGGACAGAGAGAGAGGAGGACAGAGAGGGAAGAGGACAGAGAGGGAGGAGGACAGAGAGGGGGGAGGACAGAGAGGGAAGAGGACAGAGAGGGAGGAGGACAGAGAGGGGGGAGGACAGAGAGGGAGGAGGACAGAGAGAGAGGAGGACAGAGAGGGGGGAGGACAGAGAGTGAGGAGGACAGAGAGGGAGGAGGACAGAGAGGGAAGAGGACAGAGAGGGAGGAGGACAGAGAGGGAGGAGGACAGAGAGGGGGGAGGACAGAGAGGGAGGAGGACAGAGAGGGGGAGGACAGAGAGGGGGAGGACAGAGAGGGAAGAGGACAGAGAGGGAGGACAGGACAGAGAGGGAGGAGGACAGAGAGGGGGAGGACAGGACAGAGAGGGAGGAGGACAGAGAGGTAGGAGGACAGAGAGGGGGGAGGACAGAGAGGGGAGGACAGAGACAGAGGGGAAGAGGACAGAGAGGGAAGAGGACAGAGAGGGGGGAGGACAGAGAGGGGGAGGACAGAGAGGACAGAGAGAGAGGAGGACAGAGAGGGGGAGGACAGAGAGAGGGGAGGAGGACAGAGAGGGGGGAGGACAGAGAGGGGGAGGGAGGAGGACAGAGAGGAGGAGGACAGAGAGGACAGAGAGAGAGGAGGACAGAGAGGGAGGAGGACAGAGAGGGAAGAGGACAGAGAGGGAGGACAGAGACAGAGAGGGAGGAGGACAGAGAGGGAAGAGGACAGAGAGGGAGGAGGACAGAGAGGGAGGAGGAGGGGAGGACAGAGAGGGGAAGAGGACAGAGAGGGAAGAGGACAGAGAGAGAGGAGGACAGAGAGGGAAGAGGACAGAGAGGGAGGAGGACAGAGAGGGAGGAGGACAGAGAGGGAAGAGGACAGAGAGGGAGGAGGACAGAGAGGGAAGAGGACAGAGAGAGAGGAGGACAGAGAGAGAGGAGGACAGAGAGGGAAGAGGACAGAGAGGGAGGAGGACAGAGAGGGAGGAGGACAGAGAGGGAAGAGGACAGAGAGGGAAGAGGACAGAGAGGGGGGAGGACAGAGAGGGGGGAGGACAGAGAGGGAAGAGGACAGAGAGGGGGGAGGACAGAGAGAGAGGAGGACAGTGAGAGAGGAGGACAGAGAGAGGACAGAGGAGGACAGAGAGGGGGAGGACAGACAGAGGGGAAGAGGACAGAGAGGGAAGAGGACAGAGAGGGAGGAGGACAGAGAGGGGAGGGACAGAGAGGGGGGGGGGAGGACAGAGAGGGAGGAGGACAGAGAGGGGGAGGACAGAGAGAGAGGAGGACAGAGGGGGAGGAGGACAGAGAGGGAGGAGGACAGAGAGGGAGGAGGACAGAGAGGGAGGAGGACAGAGAGGGGGAGGAGGACAGAGGACAGGGGGAGGGACAGAGAGGGAGGAGGACAGAGAGGGGGAGGACAGAGAGGGGGACAGAGAGGGAGAGGACAGAGAGGGAAGAGGACAGAGAGGAGGAGGACAGAGAGGGAGGAGGACAGAGAGGGGGGAGGACAGAGAGAGAGGAGGACAGAGAGGAGGGACAGAGAGGAGGAGGGGGGACAGAGAGGGAGGGGAGGACAGAGAGGGGGGAGGACAGAGACAGAGAGGGGAGGACAGAGAGGGAGGACAGAGGGAGGACAGGACAGAGAGGGAGAGGGAGGAGGACAGAGAGGGAGAGGGACAGAGAGGGGAGGACAGAGGACAGAGAGAGAGGAGGACAGAGAGAGAGGAGGACAGAGAGAGACAGAGAGGACAGAGGACAGAGAGGGGGGAGGACAGAGAGGGGACAGAGAGGGAGGAGGACAGAGAGAGAGAGGGAGGAGGACAGAGAGGGAGGAGGACAGAGAGAGAGGAGGACAGAGAGGGGGGAGGACAGAGAGAGAGGAGGACAGAGAGGGAAGAGGACAGAGAGAGAGGAGGACAGAGAGGGAGGAGGACAGAGAGAGAGGAGGACAGAGAGGGAGGAGGACAGAGAGGGAGGAGGACAGAGAGAGGGGAGGACAGAGAGGGAGGAGGACAGAGAGGGAGGAGGACAGAGAGGGGGGAGGACAGAGAGGGAAGAGGACAGAGAGGGAGGAGGACAGAGAGGGGGGAGGACAGAGAGAGAGGAGGACAGAGAGGGAGAGGACAGGGGGAGGAGGACAGAGAGGGAGGAGGACAGAGAGGGAGGAGGACAGAGAGAGCGAGGAGGACAGAGAGGTGGGAGGACAGAGAGGGATGAGGACAGAGAGGGACGAGGACAGAGAGGGAGGAGGACAGGCAGAATTGACCTATGGCTAAGCCACGCCCCCAAACACGATGAGCCAATCACAGTGCGCATAGCTAGCCCATACACTCGGACATTCTCTGCTTCCACGTCCATTGAAATGCATTGCAGTTAGTCAGTTTTCAATCGTTTTTATGTGTTTTTTCTTGACATTTTAAGTTTAAAATGGTCAGATGGTGTGCATGGGTTACATGCAACTCTGACACAAGGTATCCTGTGAGGTTGGGACCGCCCAGCCTCTCCGGTGTTTTTTTTACCTACCTTTTCCTAAGCCACATCTCAACCTAGAGAAGTGTCTGCTCTGGATTAAGTTATGCAGTAGCCCACAACACCAACTAAACATGGATAAACTTAACAAGGATGTCTACACCTGTTGTAAGTTAAGTCAACAACGTATTTGAGGCAACATATTGTGAGAGATGTTTGGATGTTAGCCAGAATCACAACTAAGCATAAAGTCCGCTAGCTTAATGCTAACGTATAATGCAAAACTCCATAGACAGGCTAACTGACGTTAGCTCGTCGCTATCGGCGTTTTGCGACAAACGGCAGCCAGAGCAGTAAAGTTAAGTTAAGTTTTGGTGACTTCGAGATGATATTTAATCTTTCTGTCTCCAACAACCATCAATTGCCTCCTGTGAAATATTTCCTACTGTAACTGCTAGCATAGCGCTTGTCACTGAATGTTGACAGTTTTTCCGAGTGAGTGGGGGGGGCGGGGCTTAGCCATAGGTCAATTCCGTTGGAGGAACAAGCAGCAGAAAGGATGAGCTCCTGATTTTTTGCTTTTTTGTTTTGAAAAATGAGAGAAACTCCCACATTTTAGGATCAAAAACCTTCTACTATACCTTGGAGAAGAAAAAGAAACAAAGAAACACAAGGAGGAAGAAAAACAACAAAGGAAATCAAAGAAAAAGCTTGTACAACAAAGCTAAACAACTGGCAGAATCCACCAACTGCCAACCACCACCAGGAGGAGATAGAGAGCATCTCAGATTTAAACCCTCAGTTTCTACAGAGTGAGTCACTGTACCGGCAAAATTTAAAGTATTTTTTAGTCTTTATATACTTTTTTATTTTTAAAAGAAGAGAAATATCTTGAAACTGAACAACTTATTGAAGAGCTAGCATACTAGCACAGTGAATCAGCAAACAGCAGCGGAACACGGCAACGGTTGCTATGCTCAGAATGTCTCAACTGCCACTGAGCTCTGAGAGCATCCTCTACCCTCCAGAGGCCAAAAGTGACACCAGCAGAAAACAGTATGAACAGAAAATACTGAAGGACAGACCAGAGGTCCTATTCGCAGATCACTACAAGAGCGGTGACGTGAGTAACCTCATCTTCTTCACCCAATTGCCGAGTGCATGGCACTCAGCCATCTGCTCCCACTACCTGTCTGTCAAAAGAGAAGGGATCTGCAACGGGTGGAAGATAAAGATCAAAGACCAAGAAGACACAGACAGTGTCACAATCACAGTCAACATTTACAAAAATGGGACTGTTATGGTACAGGGAGACCTAAGGCAGTTTGAAAAAGACTTTCAGACTATGAAAGAAAAGGCTCAGAGAGAGAGCAAAACCCTGAGCGAAGCCATCCAGGAAGACAACAACACAAGCACTTCCTCTTCAAGCTGCACAACATCTGAAGCTCCAGAAAGAGAGAGTGAGCCTCCCTGTCCAGATCAAGCCCCGATACACCACACAATGACCCTCATGAAAGAACAGTTCACTCAGCTGGAAATAGAGCTGGTCCACCTGAGAGAGCAGGTGAACAGGTGGCAGCCAGAGAACCACCCCCGAGAAGATGCCCCCACCAGAGAGCAGAACAACCTGCAAGCACAGCTGAGAAGTGCCCATCAAGAGAGAGACCACCTCAAGAGCAAACTGGCTGACCTGACAGAAGAAGTGAGAGAACTCCAGAGAGAGAGAGAGAGAGCAACAAGACAGAGCTGTGTTTGCTGACAGAGAGACTGCAGAGAAGAGAGGGAGAAGTGGACAACCTCCAGGAGCAGCTCCGCCTCCACCTCCCACACTGCACCCAACCACCTGAAGAAGCCACACCATCTCCTCCTCAATGTACCTCCCCTCCTCCTTCACCAGGCCCAGATACACAGCCCTCACTGCACCAGGCCCAGCCTGCCTCATCCGCCCCAGCATCAACACAGCACCACTCCCCTCCCCTCCATCCCCTCCGTCCAGACCGGAGATTGTGCTCTTAATGGACTCCAACGGAAAATTCATTGAAGAGAAAAGACTGTTCCCAAACCACCGCGTACAGAAGATATGGTGCCCAACAACAGCCAGAGCCATGGAGCTGCTGAGTGAAGACAACCTGGGCTCCCCAGCCACATCATCATTCACACCGGCACCAACGACCTACGGACCCAACAGGAGCGAGTCACCTTATCACTCAGGAGAGTGATGGAGCAAGCCAGCAGGAACTTCTCCAACTCCCGCATCGTGGTGTCTACCCTCCTACAGCGGAAGGACATCCATCCTGCAACCATCCAGCGGATCAACGCCGGCCTCTCCCAGGACTGCGCCCTGAGGCCCAACGTGCACCTGGCCCACCACCCCAGCCTCCACCTAGACCACCTGTACGACCACGTCCACCTGTACAAGCAGGCTGTTCCCATCTTCGCCAAGACTCTGAAGGACACCGCCCTGAACCGTGGCCCGACCCCTCCCCTTATGGCACAACCAAGAACCCTTCCCTCCCCAAGACCAAGACACCCGACCAGACCAGCAGCCGGGACCCCCCGGCCCAGACCTCCGTACATCCAGCCCCAGCACCACCGGCCTCATCACCTCAGCACTGGACCGCCCCCTCTTCTCCATCCTGAGACGACACCCCCACCTGAGCCCCGACCCCCCAGGCAGAGCTACATCCAGGCAGTAAGAGGAGCAGCCAACCCCCCACCCACCGGCCAGCTGAACCACATCCAGCATATGCTCAGCCTGCTCTGTTCACACCTGATGGACACTTAGCACAATGAGTAACTAACACACACACACACACACACACACACACACACACACACTATGGCGGAACAATCGTGTCAAAACAACTGTAAGGACGCGCAGCTATGTGTGTGTGCACGCATGGTTAAATTGTTAGGCGTGCGTGCGTGCGTGCGTTGTTACGCGCAGGTTGTATTTCACACGTGACAACAAGCTGGGTACGTATGAACGTGTGTGTGCACGTCTGACAGTCACTGTTTGACAAATTATGTTACGCGTTCACACACACGTGCGGTCCAGATGGAGGCTGGAGGAGGAGGCAGGCAGCTCACAGCAGATCGCTCCGTCCCGGACCGGGAGCGGCACGTCGCCGCAGCCGCTACTGCGGCTGTGAGTCCCGCAACCCTGCCAGTCTCCCCGGTTCTGGGCAGCCCTGACCCGGGTCCAGACCTCCAGGCTCTGGGGGGGGGGTCCCACAACCCTCTTTCTTTTTTTCTCTTTTTTTTTTTTTTTTACAGCTGCGATACCCTCTCTCTTTTTTTTTCTTTTCAGCATGCCTGTCACCAGGGAGTGATGTTCTTAATCTCAACAATTAAACTACTAAGTCACACACAAAACTGCCATGATAAACAAACAGAACTATGTTGCAGTTTGTTTGTCAAGTTACCTGTCACCTTCAGCACCACGGACAGCACCGCGGATGAGCCGCGGAGCAGCAGCAGCTGTCTCTCTCTCTCGCACACACACACCGCTCTCCGTGGTGCTGTGACACTCGGTCCCTGGACCGTCGACTACATGACGATGGGACTCCCCCGGACCCAGGTCCGGAGAGACTGGCAGGATTGTGGGACTCACAGCGGCAGTAGCGGCTGCGGCGACGTCGCTCCCCGGTCCGGGACGGCGCGATCCGCTATGAGCTGCCTGCTCCGGGCGCAGGAAGCTCATAGCGGCCTCCTCCAGCCTCCATCTGGACAGGCCGAGGAGGCCGCTGTGAGCGTCGCCGCAGCCGCTACTGCCGCTGTGAGTCCCACAATCCTGCCAGTCTCCCCGGACCTGGGCAGCCCTGACCCGGGTCCAGACCTCCAGGCTCTGGGGGGGTCCCGCAGCCCTGCCAGTCTCCCCGGTCCTGGGCAGCGCTGCTCCGGGTCCGCGCGTCGTATGTGCTGTTAATTAACGAGTGTTTATGGATAATGAAAACGTAAAGTCCCATCGTCATGTAGTCGACGGTCCAGGGACCGAGTGTCACAGCACCACGGACAGCGGTGTGTGTGTGCGAGAGAGAGACAGCTGCTGCTGCTCCGCGGCTCATCCGCGGCGCTGTCCGTGGTGCTGAAGGTGACAGGTAACTTGACAAACAAACTGCAACATAGTTCTGTTTGTTTATCATGGCAGTTTTGTGTGTGACTTAGTAGTTTAATTGTTAAGATTAAGAACATCACTCCCTGGTGACAGGCATGCTGAAAAGAAAAAAAAGAGAGAGGGTATCGCAGCTGTAGAGAGGGTATCGCAGCTGTAAAAAAAAAAAAAAAAAAGAGAAAAAAAAAAAGAAAGAGGGTTGTGGGACTCACAGCGGCAGTAGCGGCTGCGGCGACGTCGCTCCCCGGTCCGGGACGGAGCGATCCGCTGTGAGCTGCCTGCTCCCCGGAGCAGGCAGCTCACAGCGGCCTCCTCCTCCAGCCTCCATCTGGACAGGCCGCTGGCCGCTGCGAGTTGCCTCCTTGGCGGGGCGGAGCAGCAGCGTGACCCGGGGAACTCTGGTGGAGGGATGGCATAGACCACGGTCCACAGCGGCTCAGCGGACGCAAGCACAGGGTGTGGAGAGTGTGGCTCCGGGGAGCCGGCCGCGGTGGAGCGAAGTTTCCAACAAATGAAAAGTCCAACTACATTACACGTCAAGTGACGCGCAGTGTTGCACGCGCTGCAAATCCACTTCCTGCTGCGCAGCAACAGAGTCTGCGACCGCACGTGTGTGTGAACGCGTAACATAATTTGTCAAACAGTGACTGTCAGACGTGCACACGCCGCTTCATACGTGCGCAGCTTCTTGTCACGTGTGACAGAGGTTGCGCACGTCGTTTCCGCTTACGCGTGAGCGCCTGACAAAAATGCTCATAAATGTTCAATCAGCTTCATGCGAGCGTTAATGCGTGCGTTTGCTACAAAACGCATGAATGATTACGCGTGACCACTACGCGTAGTGTGATTACCGGCGTGCAGCAGTCATCACACGTGAACGTGCGCGTGAACGGGGGGCCATTATAAGTCAATGAGGAAACTACATTACATGTCAGACGCTGGCTCCTGCACAGGCGTCAAAGCACGCGGGTGTGACACGTTCAATTGACATATGCGCACGTAATATGACACGATTGTGCCGGCATACACACACACACACACACGCACGCACACACACACACACACACACACACACACACACACACACACACACACACACACACACACACACACACACACACACACGTATCGTGAGGAAATGAGACATTAGACCTCACTCTCATTGCTTTATTTATTTATTTATTTATTTCCCTGTGTGGGAGTTTTTTCTTATTTTTCCAGACATTAAGTAGCCTTCTGATGAATTCTTTTTCTATAGCTTGTTGGAATATTCAGGGCCTCCGGTCCTCAACTTTTGGACTGAAAAGTAAAAATGCAGATTTCCTGAAGGAGATCAATGATACTGACATTGCTGTCCTTCAGGAAACATGGTGTAAAGGCGACACTTCCAGTGGTTGCCCAATAGGTTACAGAGAAATAATTGTCCCATCCACTAAATTAAAAGGAGTCACTCAGGGAGAGAATCTGGAGGAATGATAATCTGGTACAAAACTGAATATACCCACTCAATAGAATTGATCAAAAGAGGTGAATTTTATATCTGGATAAGAATTAAAAAAGAAATAATTTCAACCGATAAAGACATATTCCTCTGCCCCACATACATTCCCCCCTCTGAGTCTCCCTATTTCAATGAGGAGAGCTTCTCCATCCTAGAAGGAGAGATCATCCATTTCCAAAGCCAAGGAAATATCTTAATCTGTGGTGACCTGAATGCTAGAACAGCAGAAGGGCTGGACACTGTGGACAGTCATGGAGATGTACACATACTGGGCAGCAACAGCCTTATCCACCCCACATATCCCACCAGAAACAGCTACGACAAAGTGACCAACACAAGTGGGAGACAACTCCTACAACTTTGTCGTACGCTAGGTCTTTACATTGTCAATGGCAGAGTAAGAGGAGACTCTTTTGGGAGATACACCTTCAGTTCATTCCTGGGCAGTAGTACTGTTGACTATTTTATTTCTGACCTGGATCTCACATGTATCAGGGCGTTCACAGTCAGTCCCCTTACTCCTCTGTCTGACCATAGTAAAATAACCATCTATCTGAGCAGAGCAAACTCCAACCACAAAGCATTACAACCCAATAACCTGCACCCTCTACCCAGTCCTACAGATGGACGGAGAGCAGCGCTGACAGCTACCAGAGGGCCATTGATAGTCTGCAAATCCAATCACTCTTGGATACATTTCTAAGCAGGCGCGGCGCCAGGATTTCAATTTTGGATGGGCCAGAGTAATTTTGGATGGGCCACTTCTCAGGAAAAAATAACACTAACATACATATAGTTGGAAATTATTCCTCAATGACTCGTTCGTGTCTATATTGCCTTGAAAGCACACCATTTCTACTGAGACCTATGGCTGAGGCGAGCTTTGACAGCGCGGTGCGCCGCTCTCTCTCCCGTTAAAAGTTAATCTAGCTCACCCAGCGGACCCCTTTCTCTCTCTCTCTCTCTCTCTCTCTCTCTCTCTCTCTCTCTCTCTCTCTCTCTCTCTCTCTCGTTACCGGTAAAATGTTTAACCAAATGCACGAAAAGCCAAATCAAATCAGAAATGCGTAGCCCACTTCTTTTAAACTCACAGGCATTTATTTTCATAAAGTAATAAAATATCTGGACATTTTAAAATAAACAAGTTCTTACAATAGCCCAAAGCAGTAGATTATAACAGAGTGGCGACAGCTTCTGATCTCGCCGCCAGCGTAGTCACGTGGTTCATGTAGCACCCAATAGTTCCAAACTAGGCTGCAGTGTTGCCAACTTAGCGACTTTGTTGCTAAATTTGGCGACTTTCCAAACCCTCTTGGCGACTTTTTTTGTAAAAAGCGACTAGCGACAAATCTAGCGACTTTTTCCCGGACATATTACAAACGTTTCAGGACCAGAAATCACGTTATTACAGCTGCTTTCAACGAGCAGCGGCGCTGCCGCGAGCCTTCACTGGCTGTCAGCCTGCACAGTAGTGTCACAGAGCCGTCTCCGCTGCACTCAGAGACGCACTGATCCACTCCATAAACCCATACAGAGCGCTGCTGCCGGCCGCGAGAAAGTCACAGTTTAATCCGAAGTCTGTGGTCAGTTTGCATCGTTTGTTTGGGAGGAGTGTAGAGTCTGTGTGAGCCGCGACCGAGCACCAGGGCAGCGGCTGTCAGAGCTGCAGCAGCCGCTCTACGGACCTCATCTGCCGGCGGCAGTCTCTCGTCCTCCCGGCGGGGTAGACAACGAGTCAAGTAACGTATCCGCACGCTGTCATACATTTACCGCTGGCTGGTTAATTTCCTTTTTATATATATAAAGGGCGACGTTTTTAGTATTTATTCTGAATTTAGATGTTAATTTTAATAATTAAAAATAAAAGTTAAGAAAAATGTTCACCCTGTCATTTTGGATGGGCCAGTTGTACAAGTGGGTGGGCCCAGGCCCGTTAGGCCCACCCATAACGCCGCGCCTGTTTCTAAGTACATCCTTCCCTTACAACGATGAAGGTGTGAATTTGGCCATTGACGACATAAATGTCATTTTTGAGAAAGCAGCAAAACTAGCAAATTTAAAGAAAAAAACCAAACCAAAAAGAATAAATGCTGAAAAGTGGTTTGATAATGATTGTAAAAATTTAAGGAAAAGACTAAGAAATGTATCCAATCAGAAACACAGAGATCCAAATAACCAAAGTGTACGCCTTCTTTATGGAGAAACATTGAAACAATACAAACACATCCTGAGAACAAAAAAGGAACAGCACAACAGAAATCAGCTAAACCTAATCGAAGAATCAATACAGTCAAATCAATTCTGGGAACATTGGCATAAACTTAACAGAAAACCCAATGATGAGCTGGCAATCCAGAACGGTGACACCTGGACCACTCACTTTACTAACCTCTATGGTGAAATAACAAGTAACCCAGGCCAACAAGAAATACAAGGGAAATTAAAAACCCTTGAATCAACAATTAAAGACTACCAAAACCCCATCGATACCCTGATTACACGTACAGAACTTACAGACAAAATTAAAAAGCTTAAACCCCAAAAGGCCTGTGGTGCAGATATCATTCTGAATGAAATGATCAGATACACAGATGACAAATTCCAATTGGCCATTCTAAAAGCTTTTAACATCATCCTAAATGCAGGTACTTTCCCTGCTATTTGGAACCAAGGACTGATAACTCCAATATATAAAAACGGAGACAAGTTTGACCCAAATAACTACAGAGGGATCTGTGTGTCCAGCAACCTGGCAAAACTATTCTGCAGCATTATTAACAGCAGAATCTCATACTTCATCACTGAACACAATATTCTGAGCAAAAGCCAAATTGGATTTCTCCCAAAACATCGAACATCAGACCACATCTTCACTCTCCACACCCTCATTGACAAACAAATAAATCAGAACAAAGGCAAAATATTCTCATGCTTTGTAGATTTTAAGAAAGCATTTGATTCAATTTGGCATGATGGCCTTTTGTACAAATTAATTGAAATGGGTATTGGAGGAAAAACATATGATGTCATAAAATCAATGTATACAAACAACAAATGTTCAGTGAAAATTGGCAACCAACAAACAACTTTCTTCCCTCAGAAACGTGGTGTCAAACAAGGATGTAGTCTGTCTCCTACTCTATTCAACATTTAGATGAATTGGCAAAAAACCTGGAAAACTCTATTTCCCCAGGTATCACCATAGACAATACTGAAATCAAGTGCTTGTTATACGCTGATGATCTAGTCCTGCTGTCTCCCACCAAAGAAGGCCTGCAACAACACCTGGATCTCCTGCACAGTTTCTGTCACACCTGGGCTCTGACTGTCAACCTGAACAAAACTAAAATACTGATTTTCCAGAAGAGGTCTGGGAATCACAGTCTTAAACAACAGTTCTATCTGGACAAAGTCAAATTAGAACATGCAAAAAATTACACTTACTTAGGTCTTAATATTAGTTCATCAGGTAATTTTCAAACGGCTGTGAATGAGCTGAGAGACAAAGCGAGAAGGGCATTTTATGCAATTAAGAGAAACATCAAAACAGATATTCCAATTAAAATATGGTTAAAAATCTTTAAATCTGTAATAGAACCCATCGCTCTATATGGCAGTGAAATATGGGGCCCACTCAGTAAACAGTTAAAATTCACTGACTGGGACAATCACCCAATTGAAAAATTCCATGTAGAGTTTTGTAGAAACATATTACACCTGCAGAGACACATCCCAAATAACGGCTGCCGAGCGGAACTGGGTCAGTATCCCCTACAAATTACAATCGAAAAAAGAGCCATCAAATTCTACAATCATGTAAAAACAAGTGACCCCCAGAGCTTCCGCTACAAAGCTCTTAAATCCCAAGAGATAAACTTGGAGAAAAGCCCCCTCAGCCAGCTCGCCCTGACTCTCAGCTCCCTGACCTCAACCCCAGACCCTCAGGACAGACCCCAGACCATCCGGCCCAACCTAATCATGAACAGACAGAAAGACAAATACATGACCTACTGGAAAGACAGCACCAGGAACCAAAGCAAAATGAACTGTTATTCAGCCTTAAACAGGCCGTACACAGTGGCAGAGTACCTGACCTCCGTACCTGACCACAGACTCAGGAAGACTCTGACCAGATACAGACTGAGCGGACACAGTCTGGCTCTGGAAACCGGCCGACACAGACAGACCTGGACTCCCAGGGAGGACAGGCTCTGCTCGCTCTGCTCACAGGGACAAGTGGAGACTGAGCAACATTTTCTACTCCACTGTGACAAATATGCACCAATCAGACAAATGTACTTCCCCAAATTTAAAACCCACTGTGAAGAATTTGAGACACTTCCAGATGGAGACAAATTAAAATATATTTTAGGTGAAAAAGCAAAGTGCTGCAGACTAGCAGCTGCGTATGTGTCCTCCTGCCACAGACTAAGGGACGACCACGGAGACACACTGCTCCACAACTCTGTAACTCTGTAAATATTTAGTGATGTAAATTATCTGCTTTTAGATGTTTTTCTTTCTTGTGCCACAGTGTCTCTTGTGGCCTGGTGACTGACAAATGTAACAATAGATTATATTGTTGTTTATATTTTATTGTTATTGTCCGCCATTGAATGTCTTATTAATCTCTATTTATTTATTGTTATTATTTGTTATTAGTGTATTATTTCATTGTTGTATGCTTTGGCAATATAAGAACTGTCTTGTCATGCCAATAAAGCTATTTAAATTGAAAATTGAAATGGGAGGAGGACAGAGAGGGGGGAGGACAGAGAGGGAGGAGGACAGAGAGGGAGGAGGACAGAGAGGGAGGAGGACAGAGAGAGAGGAGGACAGAGAGGGAGGAGGACAGAGAGGGGGGAGGACAGAGGACAGAGGGGAGGAGGACAGAGAGGGAGGAGGACAGAGAGAGAGGAGGACAGAGAGAGAGGGGGACAGAGTGTGAGGAGGACAGAGAGGGAGGAGGACCGAGAGGGGGGAGGACAGAGAGGGAAGAGGACAGTCCCCGAGCTCAGGTCCCCAGTTGCAGCCTCTGTGAGGAGCCGCTCCTCCGCTCGTGTGTGGCTCTACATTCCTCCGAAAAATATCGGCAAAAAACTACTTCCAGGCGTTATGTGGATAAACTGACAACAGATTGGGAGTCTAAACCGCCACTTTCTCGCATGAAAACATATTAAAATGTAAGAAAGTGACGTTATTTCCCTACTCGCTGCTCAGGTAGTAATGGCTGACATCCGCTCACCGCTGATGGTGGTAGCGTAGCAAGCGGTGGAAGCCAAGGCGCCGAGGACGCGCATGCAGCGTCATTTGACATCACATCCGCAGAGCAGGATGAGCAGCGCGGGAAATTCGGATCCTGAATTGCAGCGCATTTTGCAGCACACAGCCTGTTCAAGGCAACGGAGAGATACGCCAGAGGACTCATTCTTTTTGGTTTGGAACGCTTCATGTCCCATTATCATTAGAAAACTTAAAACGTATGTGCATTTTTTCATAAATCTTGCCTCATCATCCTTTAACTTTTCTGTTTCCTTTTCAAGACAAAGTGATTTCATACCTTGTTGACGGTTTCGGCGTGTTCTTCCACCTTCCTCAGAACACCAGCTGATAAGCACGTCACCGTCATGACATCACGGTGACAGTACTCGCAATCAACTCAAATGGAAGCTTAAGACATTTTCTGTCAGGCATAGATGTTCTCCATAAAGTGCTGAAAAATAATAATTTTCTTGAGAATTTGTCGGGCGAACAGTACTTTTTTGGTCTTTTTTGGGATGTTGAGGGTGATATCTTAAAATCAAGTTGCAACAAACCCCAGAATCTTTTTTTCTTGCCTTCCCCTATGTGTCAAGATACTCTCTGCCAAATGTTATAGTTGTATGACTATTTATGCCATTGTAGTACCTAAGTATTTGCATTTACATACTTTCACCAGCAAAATGACCCCAGCAGCTAGTTGACCAGGTTGTCCACCCAGGTTTTAATCCTTGAAGGTCCTAGATATCATTTCTGGTGGCCAACCTTTTACAACGCTCCGTGTTTTTGCTTTTTTTGCCCCCTGGGTACAATATCATGACGTGAACCCTATGTCGCGGTAAAAAAAAAAAAAAGTTGATTCCTAGCTTTACAGGCAGGGGTGGGCCCCTATGTGGGGGCTGTGGGGTTATACTACTTTACGGCCCAGGTAGTTCAGGGGCCCCTGGGCTTCAGTGCCCAGGGGCCCCTGAGAGTATTGATCCAGCCCTGCTGCAACTACATAACGGTTCGATTTTTTTCCCTCAGTTAGCAAACTCAGTCAGTCTTTATTATGTTGTTCGCCCTCTGTTAAATATGAAAGGAGGGTGAGTGCTAGACGCTACATCTGAACAACCCCACATGCACGCTGTAACAATTAAGGTGGCGGCCAAAAATCATCTTAGATCGGTGGGAAAACCCTGTCGGGTAAAGTCGGGCGGACATGTGCATGTGCTTCACCTGTAAAGACGGCGCTGCTATAAAAAATTAAATTAAATTAAAAAAAGGACGGCTCACCTGCTCCTCGTAGGGACGCGCTGTCAGAGTGATGGAGCAAAATAAGCTTTGGGCCTTGAACTTGGTTAACAACATATGAGATAATAACTTCAAAAAAAAGATGGATCTGAAGTAGAGTTGTCCTTTATTCACAAAAGTAAAATAACAGCGAACACCCCGAGTCACTTACAAAGTACGATAAACATGAAAAAGAAAAAGTGCAGAGTCTCGACGTCATATCTTCATATCATCTTTGTGTGGCTTCTATGGTGGTGAGCAACTGCTCACCTCAGCATTTTCCCATCCCACCTGTTTGATGTCTTATCTTGCTGAGTGTGCACTATTTTCTGCGGCACCAGAAGTGTGCCCACTCACTGGCCTTATTAGGAATTTTACCATAGGCTTCCGCACAATAAGCGTACCTTTACCTTTACCTTGCTGGTTGGCCATTTTAGATAGCGACCGGAAGCCAAATCTGCTAGCTCAGCAAAAAGTCTTTTAAGGTTCATACACAGTTCACATCCATCCCTGTTCACCACTAATGCCTTGCACTCCTAGAAATGCACACTTTCATCCATTAAGTGGTGCTAAAGAGCATGATGTAATGTTGGAAATCAAAATGGCCGCCAGTACTGATGATGCAATGTTGAAATTAAACAATCATAAGAACACAAAATAACCACACTTAGACTACTTAAATCAACAAAGAGTAATATAAAATGTAATGCAGACATTATTAAAACAATCACACAGTTTATACTTGATTTATGAATGTGGCTCTCTCTCTTCTTCATTGGTCTTGTTTTCAAACATTTATGTCACATTTATGTCAGAGGTGCTGCTGTTCCTCTCTCTTCAGCCTGTAGCCTACACTACTGTTACTTTATTCACTATGAGTAAACTATTCAAACAAAGAAGCCTGAGTGTCATTTAAGTCAGACCGTCTGACGCAGCGCTCCTGTAGGCGCACTATGGTTGGTTTGAAATGTGGGGGGGAAATTCCCGCATTATGATACGTGTTAGATTTGCAGGAATTGGGTAAATTAGTTGAAAAGTAGGTTATTTATGTCAAAAGTAGGTTATTTATCTCATTTATTTACACTTACAAAGTTGGGAAACCATTAAAGTTTAACAAGTCGAGCTGAAATGAACTTTGTACAAGCCAAGTTGTGGCGCCCCCATTGTTGCCTGAGCGCCCCCCTCTCAGCCCTCACGTTCCCAGTGCCCCCCACAAAGTTTAGAACGCCCCCTGAGAAACTCTACTCTAAAGGGAACATGTGAGGGGCGATGCTGGACGGTTGACTGAGCTGGTGGACAGCTGTGTGGCAGCTGACGAGTCTGGATGGAAGACAAGTTCCTCCTCTGCAGCCTGGACTCCTTCTTCTTCAGCTGTGGAAACAGCCAGGTTCAAAGACTGCAGCTCTATGGCCTCATGCTGGACTGGACTCTGCCCCCTGGTGGCCTGGAGGGATTGTTGGACTGGACTCTGCCCCCTGGTGGCCTGGAGAGATGTGGCAGCACACACACATGAGACTTGAGTTGAACATACAGGAGCTGAGAGCTTGATGTCAGACAGAGCTCAGGTCAACAAAGGAGAGTCTGGTACCTTAAGGCTGAGACAGAGGACAGCCATCAGCAGCAGCAGCAGACTGAGTGGCAGGACCACCAGTCTGAAGATACCACCTGTTGGATCTGATGAGACACATTCAGTCACCACGTTAGATCACATGACATGAGTAGGCTACAACAGCGTCATTAACTCCACTACAGCAACATGGACGGATGAAGAGACAAACAGGTGAGATGAGCTTCAACTCACCTGAGACAGTGAGGGACAGTGGACGGCTCTCAGAGGAGAAGTTATGAGAGAAAACGTAGAGGTGATAAACACAGCTGTAGTTTCCTTGGTGGGCGGGCTCTGCAGCAGGAAACAGGAAGGAGGCGGAGTGATTGACAGCTGGCTGGGTGCAGTTGTCCGTTGTGATGGAGGAGGTGAAGGTGAGCTGGAAGGAGCCTCCTGGGTACTGAGGCTGGATGGAGCAGCTGATGCTGAAGTTGGAGCCCATCAACACTCCTGCATGACCCTGCTGCTGGGCCTGGGAGACCCCGTACATGGAGGACACAGAGATGATTGGCTGGACCAGCAGCTCTGGAAACAGAGAGCTGTCTTCATTATTTAGGGTCAGGGTGTGTGTGGGGGTCTAAATGTAAGTGAAAAGTGGAAGTTGACTTCTTGACTAAAGACAAGGATGTAACATGTTGAATATAAAATGTCTTGTTTTCAGACTTTCACTCACTTCAATACAAAAAGAACAAGTTACTGAACATTTCTGTCTCCACTACAAAGGAAGGAAGACACTGAACCTGACTGTCACTGATGATGTCACTGATGATGTCACTGATGGACTCACCTGAACAGCTGATCTCCACGGTGAAGGAAGAGGAACCTGATAATGATGATGAACAGTCCTTCAGGGTAGATCCAGACTCAACACAGTCAGGTCTGATCCTCCACACAGACCTCTCTGAGGACTCCTCTCTTTCTCTTATTGAAACAGCAGAGCCACAGTCCAGATCTCTACAGACTCCAGATGATGCCTTCAGGTTCCAGTTGAAGCTGTCCACTGGTCTCCACTCTCCTAGTTTCAGCTGCACCTCACCTTCACAGCGACTGGCTCCTCCCACCAACCTGACAGGCTCTGAACACAGAGAAGAGAGTGAAGAGTAAAAGAAGTGAGTTTGATTGAAAGAGAAATGACCAAATCCAAAGTGTAGCTCCACTTGTACCTGAGCAGGTGAGTCCAACAGCTTTGCCAGGTGAGCAGCTGCTTCTAGTTGAGCCTGAGCTTCTACAGTCCAGGAGAGCTGACTCGTTGCCTCCACACTGGAACTCTGTGGTCCACATTGGAGCCTCCACTGCTCCATAGAGCCCCCTGGAGGACTGAAGGAGCCCCACAGCCAAGCTCCCTACAGACCACCTCTGCATCCTGCTGGTCAAAGTCATCTTCACACACTGAGGACCACCACTGGTCAGACTGGTTGGACTTGACCTCCAGTCTGCCTGAACACACACTGGTCCCATTCAGCAGCCTGACAGAGTCTGCAGAGAGAGACACAACATTCACCTTTATTTACTGTCACATCAACTTGAAAGTCATCAGCATGTGTCCAGAAATGACTTCCTTCTCTGTCCCCAACACAACATTAAAGAAACTCTCAGTCCAGCTCTTGAGTCAAAGACTCCAGTCAACCAACGGTCTGGACTTCAACATCTTCACAGAAACAACTTCACCATCATCAGTCAACCACCTGCTTAGTCCACTTTAAGGCAAAAATGTTGCAGAGCCACGGGAGAAATCCTGCTTAGTTCCTCTTTAATGTCTTGTTTTCAGACCTTCACTCACTTCAATACAAAAAGAACAAGTTGCTGAACATTTCTGTCTCCACTACAAAGGAAGTGTCATGGAAGTTTTGGTCCCGCCATGGAGAGTCAAAGAACAAGACTGGAGAGGTAGCATGCAGCCATGTTTATTCTCTATAGAGAAGGGAACAGAACTCAGAACTGCACAGCAGATAGCAGTCCAGAGTAGTGCCCCAAGAACAGAGATTGCCTTCTCTTCTTATACCCCACTTTATGACTCTGGTTTAGGGATGGGCATTTGAAGAAATCTTTTTCATCGATCGTCGGGAAAATTAACGATCAATTATCGATTTAATCGTTAATATTCATATTCAAAATTAAAAACAAAATGCGTGCGGCTATGGCGTGTGCTAGTAATCCAGGGCAGTCCCCGTGAAGGAAGAAGGTCAGACAACCATGTACGGACGTCTGTGTGCTTGTGCTTCACTGTTGGGACAGCGCCGGTGACGCTTTTTTTTAAAAAAAAAAAAAAAAAAGAAAAGAAAAAGGATCGTTGCGCTACCTGGCTCACCTGCAGCTGTGCTGTCAGAGCAGAGCAGCTCTGCCTTCTCTCTCTCTTCAGCCTCGTGTTTGGCTGCATTTGTACGAAAAAAAATCACAAGCACTTTCAAAATGTGAAAGCATGTGTTTTATTATTATTTCTAGCCAACACACCGCGGAGCGGCGCTCTGATCAGCTGAGCACAGAGAAGAGAAAGAAACTGCAGGATATTTAGGCCTCTCTTATGTTTCATTTTAACCATCGTCAAACATCTTCGGACTAATTACAATGTTAGATAGACATGACTTGTAGCTTGTAATTTACAGAGAGAGTGGAGGCTCCTTCCACACCGCTGCTGAAAACCAAACCTGCTGATCAGAGCGGGCAGAGCCGCGGTGTCGCAGCTCACGTCTCTGTTGCACCGAGTCCGCAGCACAAACCCATCTCGTCATATTTATGAATTATTTCACTCTTAAACCATGTAATAATAACAATAATAGGCCTGTATACCAATACTTATATAGAGTTTGTTGGTTGTTAACTTGTTATGAAAAAATATAACGGAGAATTATTTTTCCATGACAACCTCTGCCCTCGACATGATCCCTTATAATAAATCGATAAAAAATTTCCGTGCTCGATGAAATTCTTAACGATCAGTAATTGATCATCGATTAATCATGCCCATCCCTACTCTGGTTACTTCATTACTACAAGCACTAGCCTTCCCAGGCCATAAAACAATCCAACAGATGTCTTACTCAACGAATGGCTACACCAGTTGTTGTTTACCTGTAGGAATTTACAGCCTGGATCAGTTAGTAAACAAGGTTGTACATGGGTCATCCTAGTGGTCTTCCTCTGCCCTCAGGTTTATTGTAGGCAGTGCACAAATGTCCCTTAATGGAGTTAACAGGATTGCTTCAAGGTTTTACTACAACACTTCAAAGACTACCTTACCACTTATTACACGGAGAAATACCAATCACAGCTATTTTCCACCACAGAAGGAAGACACTGAACCTGACTGTCACTGATGATGTCACTGATGGACTCACCTGAACAGCTGATCTCCACGGCGAAGGAAGAGGAACCTGATGATGATGATGATGATGAACACTCCTTCAGGGTAGGTCCAGACTGAACACAGTCAGGTCTGATCCCCCACACAGACCTCTCTGAGGACTCCTTTCTTCTTCTTGTTGAAACAGCAGAGCCACAGTCCAGATCTCTACAGGCTACAGATGCTGCCTTCAGGGTCCAGTATCTGCTGTCGTACACTGGTCTCCACTCTCCTAGTTTCAGCTGCAGCTCACCTGCACAGCGACTGGCTCCTCCCACCAACCTGACAGGCTCTGAACACAGAGAAGAGAGTGAAGAGTAAAAAGAAGTGAGTTTGATTGAAAGAGAAATGACCAAATCCAAAGTGTAGCTCCACTTGTACCTGAGCAGGTGAGTCCAACAGCTTTGCCAGGTGAGCAGCTGCTTCTAGTTGAGCCTGAGCTTCTACAGTCCAGGAGAGCTGACTCGTTGCCTCCACACTGGAACTCTGTGGTCCACATTGGAGCCTCCACTGCTCCATAGAGCCCCCTGGAGGACTGAAGGAGCCCCACAGCCAAGCTCCCTACAGACCACCTCTGCATCCTGCTGGTCAAAGTCA
>CM064907.1:35569290-35635290 GCA_030347415.2 Decapterus maruadsi | reverse complement strand
TTTATCCCGGACATATTACAAACGTTTCAGGACCAGAAATCACGTTATTACAGCTGCTTTCAACGAGCAGCGGCGCTGCCGCGAGCCTTCACTGGCTGTCAGCCTGCACAGTAGTGTCACAGAGCCGTCTCCGCTGCACTCAGAGACGCACTGATCCACTCCATAAACCCATACAGAGCGCTGCTGCCGGCCGCGAGAAAGTCACAGTTTAATCCGAAGTCTGTGGTCAGTTTGCATCGTTTGTTTGGGAGGAGTGTAGAGTCTGTGTGAGCCGCGACCGAGCACCAGGGCAGCGGCTGTCAGAGCTGCAGCAGCCGCTCTACGGACCTCATCTGCCGGCGGCAGTCTCTCGTCCTCCCGGCGGGGTAGACAACGAGTCAAGTAACGTATCCGCACGCTGTCATACATTTACCGCTGGCTGGTTAATTTCCTTTTTATATATATAAAGGGCGACGTTTTTAGTATTTATTCTGAATTTAGATGTTAATTTTAATAATTAAAAATAAAAGTTAAGAAAAATGTTCACCCTGTCATTTTGGATGGGCCAGTTGTACAAGTGGGTGGGCCCAGGCCCGTTAGGCCCACCCATAACGCCGCGCCTGTTTCTAAGTACATCCTTCCCTTACAACGATGAAGGTGTGAATTTGGCCATTGACGACATAAATGTCATTTTTGAGAAAGCAGCAAAACTAGCAAATTTAAAGAAAAAAACCAAACCAAAAAGAATAAATGCTGAAAAGTGGTTTGATAATGATTGTAAAAATTTAAGGAAAAGACTAAGAAATGTATCCAATCAGAAACACAGAGATCCAAATAACCAAAGTGTACGCCTTCTTTATGGAGAAACATTGAAACAATACAAACACATCCTGAGAACAAAAAAGGAACAGCACAACAGAAATCAGCTAAACCTAATCGAAGAATCAATACAGTCAAATCAATTCTGGGAACATTGGCATAAACTTAACAGAAAACCCAATGATGAGCTGGCAATCCAGAACGGTGACACCTGGACCACTCACTTTACTAACCTCTATGGTGAAATAACAAGTAACCCAGGCCAACAAGAAATACAAGGGAAATTAAAAACCCTTGAATCAACAATTAAAGACTACCAAAACCCCATCGATACCCTGATTACACGTACAGAACTTACAGACAAAATTAAAAAGCTTAAACCCCAAAAGGCCTGTGGTGCAGATATCATTCTGAATGAAATGATCAGATACACAGATGACAAATTCCAATTGGCCATTCTAAAAGCTTTTAACATCATCCTAAATGCAGGTACTTTCCCTGCTATTTGGAACCAAGGACTGATAACTCCAATATATAAAAACGGAGACAAGTTTGACCCAAATAACTACAGAGGGATCTGTGTGTCCAGCAACCTGGCAAAACTATTCTGCAGCATTATTAACAGCAGAATCTCATACTTCATCACTGAACACAATATTCTGAGCAAAAGCCAAATTGGATTTCTCCCAAAACATCGAACATCAGACCACATCTTCACTCTCCACACCCTCATTGACAAACAAATAAATCAGAACAAAGGCAAAATATTCTCATGCTTTGTAGATTTTAAGAAAGCATTTGATTCAATTTGGCATGATGGCCTTTTGTACAAATTAATTGAAATGGGTATTGGAGGAAAAACATATGATGTCATAAAATCAATGTATACAAACAACAAATGTTCAGTGAAAATTGGCAACCAACAAACAACTTTTTTCCCTCAGAAACGTGGTGTCAAACAAGGATGTAGTCTGTCTCCTACTCTATTCAACATTTAGATGAATTGGCAAAAAACCTGGAAAACTCTATTTCCCCAGGTATCACCATAGACAATACTGAAATCAAGTGCTTGTTATACGCTGATGATCTAGTCCTGCTGTCTCCCACCAAAGAAGGCCTGCAACAACACCTGGATCTCCTGCACAGTTTCTGTCACACCTGGGCTCTGACTGTCAACCTGAACAAAACTAAAATACTGATTTTCCAGAAGAGGTCTGGGAATCACAGTCTTAAACAACAGTTCTATCTGGACAAAGTCAAATTAGAACATGCAAAAAATTACACTTACTTAGGTCTTAATATTAGTTCATCAGGTAATTTTCAAACGGCTGTGAATGAGCTGAGAGACAAAGCGAGAAGGGCATTTTATGCAATTAAGAGAAACATCAAAACAGATATTCCAATTAAAATATGGTTAAAAATCTTTAAATCTGTAATAGAACCCATCGCTCTATATGGCAGTGAAATATGGGGCCCACTCAGTAAACAGTTAAAATTCACTGACTGGGACAATCACCCAATTGAAAAATTCCATGTAGAGTTTTGTAGAAACATATTACACCTGCAGAGACACATCCCAAATAACGGCTGCCGAGCGGAACTGGGTCAGTATCCCCTACAAATTACAATCGAAAAAAGAGCCATCAAATTCTACAATCATGTAAAAACAAGTGACCCCCAGAGCTTCCGCTACAAAGCTCTTAAATCCCAAGAGATAAACTTGGAGAAAAGCCCCCTCAGCCAGCTCGCCCTGACTCTCAGCTCCCTGACCTCAACCCCAGACCCTCAGGACAGACCCCAGACCATCCGGCCCAACCTAATCATGAACAGACAGAAAGACAAATACATGACCTACTGGAAAGACAGCACCAGGAACCAAAGCAAAATGAACTGTTATTCAGCCTTAAACAGGCCGTACACAGTGGCAGAGTACCTGACCTCCGTACCTGACCACAGACTCAGGAAGACTCTGACCAGATACAGACTGAGCGGACACAGTCTGGCTCTGGAAACCGGCCGACACAGACAGACCTGGACTCCCAGGGAGGACAGGCTCTGCTCGCTCTGCTCACAGGGACAAGTGGAGACTGAGCAACATTTTCTACTCCACTGTGACAAATATGCACCAATCAGACAAATGTACTTCCCCAAATTTAAAACCCACTGTGAAGAATTTGAGACACTTCCAGATGGAGACAAATTAAAATATATTTTAGGTGAAAAAGCAAAGTGCTGCAGACTAGCAGCTGCGTATGTGTCCTCCTGCCACAGACTAAGGGACGACCACGGAGACACACTGCTCCACAACTCTGTAACTCTGTAAATATTTAGTGATGTAAATTATCTGCTTTTAGATGTTTTTCTTTCTTGTGCCACAGTGTCTCTTGTGGCCTGGTGACTGACAAATGTAACAATAGATTATATTGTTGTTTATATTTTATTGTTATTGTCCGCCATTGAATGTCTTATTAATCTCTATTTATTTATTGTTATTATTTGTTATTAGTGTATTATTTCATTGTTGTATGCTTTGGCAATATAAGAACTGTCTTGTCATGCCAATAAAGCTATTTAAATTGAAAATTGAAATGGGAGGAGGACAGAGAGGGGGGAGGACAGAGAGGGAGGAGGACAGAGAGGGAGGAGGACAGAGAGGGGGGAGGACAGAGAGGGAGGAGGACAGAGAGGGAGGAGGACAGAGAGAGAGGAGGACAGAGAGGGAGGACAGAGAGGGAGGAGGACAGAGAGGGGGAGGACAGAGACAGAGAGGAGAGGACAGGACAGAGAGGGAGGAGGACAGAGAGGGAGGAGGACAGAGAGGGAGGAGGACAGAGAGGGAGGAGGACAGAGAGGGAGGAGGACAGAGAGGGGCTCCCCGGCAGTGAGCTCAGGTCCCCAGTTGCAGCCTCTGTGAGGAGCCGCTCCTCCGCTCGTGTGTGGCTCTACATTCCTCCGAAAAATATCGGCAAAAAACTACTTCCAGGCGTTATGTGGATAAACTGACAACAGATTGGGAGTCTAAACCGCCACTTTCTCGCATGAAAACATATTAAAATGTAAGAAAGTGACGTTATTTCCCTACTCGCTGCTCAGGTAGTAATGGCTGACATCCGCTCACCGCTGATGGTGGTAGCGTAGCAAGCGGTGGAAGCCAAGGCGCCGAGGACGCGCATGCAGCGTCATTTGATGTCACATCCGCAGAGCAGGATGAGCAGCGCGGGAAATTCGGATCCTGAATTGCAGCGCATTTTGCAGCACACAGCCTGTTCAAGGCAACGGAGAGATACGCCAGAGGACTCATTCTTTTTGGTTTGGAACGCTTCATGTCCCATTATCATTAGAAAACTTAAAACGTATGTGCATTTTTTCATAAATCTTGCCTCATCATCCTTTAACTTTTCTGTTTCCTTTTCAAGACAAAGTGATTTCATACCTTGTTGACGGTTTCGGCGTGTTCTTCCACCTTCCTCAGAACACCAGCTGATAAGCACGTCACCGTCATGACATCACGGTGACAGTACTCGCAATCAACTCAAATGGAAGCTTAAGACATTTTCTGTCAGGCATAGATGTTCTCCATAAAGTGCTGAAAAATAATAATTTTCTTGAGAATTTGTCGGGCGAACAGTACTTTTTTGGTCTTTTTTGGGATGTTGAGGGTGATATCTTAAAATCAAGTTGCAACAAACCCCAGAATCTTTTTTTCTTGCCTTCCCCTATGTGTCAAGATACTCTCTGCCAAATGTTATAGTTGTATGACTATTTATGCCATTGTAGTACCTAAGTATTTGCATTTACATACTTTCACCAGCAAAATGACCCCAGCAGCTAGTTGACCAGGTTGTCCACCCAGGTTTTAATCCTTGAAGGTCCTAGATATCATTTCTGGTGGCCAACCTTTTACAACGCTCCGTGTTTTTGCTTTTTTTGCCCCCTGGGTACAATATCATGACGTGAACCCTATGTCGCGGTAAAAAAAAAAAAAAAAAGTTGATTCCTAGCTTTACAGGCAGGGGTGGGCCCCTATGTGGGGGCTGTGGGGTTATACTACTTTACGGCCCAGGTAGTTCAGGGGCCCCTGGGCTTCAGTGCCCAGGGGCCCCTGAGAGTATTGATCCAGCCCTGCTGCAACTACATAACAGTTCGATTTTTTTCCCTCAGTTAGCAAACTCAGTCAGTCTTTATTATGTTGTTCGCCCTCTGTTAAATATGAAAGGAGGGTGAGTGCTAGACGCTACATCTGAACAACCCCACATGCACGCTGTAACAATTAAGGTGGCGGCCAAAAATCATCTTAGATCGGTAGGAAAACCCTGTCGGGTAAAGTCGGGCGGACATGTGCATGTGCTTCACCTGTAAAGACGGCGCTGCTATAAAAAATTAAATTAAATTAAAAAAAGGACGGCTCACCTGCTCCTCGTAGGGACGCGCTGTCAGAGTGATGGAGCAAAATAAGCTTTGGGCCTTGAACTTGGTTAACAACATATGAGATAATAACTTCAAAAAAAAGATGGATCTGAAGTAGAGTTGTCCTTTATTCACAAAAGTAAAATAACAGCGAACACCCCGAGTCACTTACAAAGTACGATAAACATGAAAAAGAAAAAGTGCAGAGTCTCGACAGGAAAAAATAAGTGACCAACTTCATATCATCTTTGTGTGGCTTCTATGGTGGTGAGCAACTGCTCACCTCAGCATTTTCCCATCCCACCTGTTTGATGTCTTATCTTGCTGAGTGTGCACTATTTTCTGCGGCACCAGAAGTGTGCCCACTCACTGGCCTTATTAGGAATTTTACCATAGGTTTCCGCACAATAAGCGTACCTTTACCTTTACCTTGCTGGTTGGCCATTTTAGATAGCGACCGGAAGCCAAATCTGCTAGCTCAGCAAAAAGTCTTTTAAGGTTCATACACAGTTCACATCCATCCCTGTTCACCACTAATGCCTTGCACTCCTAGAAATGCACACTTTCATCCATTAAGTGGTGCTAAAGAGCATGATGTAATGTTGGAAATCAAAATGGCCGCCAGTACTGATGATGCAATGTTGAAATTAAACAATCATAAGAACACAAAATAACCACACTTAGACTACTTAAATCAACAAAGAGTAATATAAAATGTAATGCAGACATTATTAAAACAATCACACAGTTTATACTTGATTTATGAATGTGGCTCTCTCTCTTCTTCATTGGTCTTGTTGTTTTCAAACATTTATGTCACATTTATGTCAGAGGTGCTGCTGTTCCTCTCTCTTCAGCCTGTAGCCTACACTACTGTTACTTTATTCACTATGAGTAAACTATTCAAACAAAGAAGCCTGAGTGTCATTTAAGTCAGACCGTCTGACGCAGCGCTCCTGTAGGCGCACTATGGTTGGTTTGAAATGTGGGGGGGAAATTCCCGCATTATGATACGTGTTAGATTTGCAGGAATTGGGTAAATTAGTTGAAAAGTAGGTTATTTATGTCAAAAGTAGGTTATTTATCTCATTTATTTACACTTACAAAGTTGGGAAACCATTAAAGTTTAACAAGTCGAGCTGAAATGAACTTTGTACAAGCCAAGTTGTGGCGCCCCCCATTGTTGCCTGAGCGCCCCCCTCTCAGCCCTCACGTTCCCAGTGCCCCCCACAAAGTTTAGAACGCCCCCTGAGAAACTCTACTCTAAAGGGAACATGTGAGGGGCGATGCTGGACGGTTGACTGAGCTGGTGGACAGCTGTGTGGCAGCTGACGAGTCTGGATGGAAGACAAGTTCCTCCTCTGCAGCCTGGACTCCTTCTTCTTCAGCTGTGGAAACAGCCAGGTTCAAAGACTGCAGCTCTATGGCCTCATGCTGGACTGGACTCTGCCCCCTGGTGGCCTGGAGGGATTGTTGGACTGGACTCTGCCCCCTGGTGGCCTGGAGAGATGTGGCAGCACAGAGATGTGGCAGCACACACACATGAGACTTGAGTTGAACATACAGGAGCTGAGAGCTTGATGTCAGACAGAGCTCAGGTCAACAAAGGAGAGTCTGGTACCTTAAGGCTGAGACAGAGGACAGCCATCAGCAGCAGCAGCAGACTGAGTGGCAGGACCACCAGTCTGAAGATACCACCTGTTGGATCTGATGAGACACATTCAGTCACCACGTTAGATCACATGACATGAGTAGGCTACAACAGCGTCATTAACTCCACTACAGCAACATGGACGGATGAAGAGACAAACAGGTGAGATGAGCTTCAACTCACCTGAGACAGTGAGGGACAGTGGACGGCTCTCAGAGGAGAAGTTATGAGAGAAAACGTAGAGGTGATAAACACAGCTGTAGTTTCCTTGGTGGGCGGGCTCTGCAGCAGGAAACAGGAAGGAGGCGGAGTGATTGACAGCTGGCTGGGTGCAGTTGTCCGTTGTGATGGAGGAGGTGAAGGTGAGCTGGAAGAAGCCTCCTGGGTACTGAGGCTGGATGGAGCAGCTGATGCTGAAGTTGGAGCCCATCAACACTCCTGCATGACCCTGCTGCTGGGCCTGGGAGACCCCGTACATGGAGGACACAGAGATGATTGGCTGGACCAGCAGCTCTGGAAACAGAGAGCTGTCTTCATTATTTAGGGTCAGGGTGTGTGTGGGGGGGTCTAAATGTAAGTGAAAAGTGGAAGTTGACTTCTTGACTAAAGACAAGGATGTAACATGTTGAATATAAAATGTCTTGTTTTCAGACTTTCACTCACTTCAATACAAAAAGAACAAGTTACTGAACATTTCTGTCTCCACTACAAAGGAAGGAAGACACTGAACCTGACTGTCACTGATGATGTCACTGATGATGTCACTGATGGACTCACCTGAACAGCTGATCTCCACGGTGAAGGAAGAGGAACCTGATAATGATGATGAACAGTCCTTCAGGGTAGATCCAGACTCAACACAGTCAGGTCTGATCCTCCACACAGACCTCTCTGAGGACTCCTCTCTTTCTCTTATTGAAACAGCAGAGCCACAGTCCAGATCTCTACAGACTCCAGATGATGCCTTCAGGTTCCAGTTGAAGCTGTCCACTGGTCTCCACTCTCCTAGTTTCAGCTGCACCTCACCTTCACAGCGACTGGCTCCTCCCACCAACCTGACAGGCTCTGAACACAGAGAAGAGAGTGAAGAGTAAAAGAAGTGAGTTTGATTGAAAGAGAAATTACCAAATCCAAAGTGTAGCTCCACTTGTACCTGAGCAGGTGAGTCCAACAGCTTTGCCAGGTGAGCAGCTGCTTCTAGTTGAGCCTGAGCTTCTACAGTCCAGGAGAGCTGACTCGTTGCCTCCACACTGGAACTCTGTGGTCCACATTGGAGCCTCCACTGCTCCATAGAGCCCCCCCTGGAGGACTGAAGGAGCCCCACAGCCAAGCTCCCTACAGACCACCTCTGCATCCTGCTGGTCAAAGTCATCTTCACACACTGAGGACCACCACTGGTCAGACTGGTTGGACTTGACCTCCAGTCTGCCTGAACACACACTGGTCCCATTCAGCAGCCTGACAGAGTCTGCAGAGAGAGACACAACATTCACCTTTATTTACTGTCACATCAACTTGAAAGTCATCAGCATGTGTCCAGAAATGACTTCCTTCTCTGTCCCCAACACAACATTAAAGAAACTCTCAGTCCAGCTCTTGAGTCAAAGACTCCAGTCAACCAACGGTCTGGACTTCAACATCTTCACAGAAACAACTTCACCATCATCAGTCAACCACCTGCTTAGTCCACTTTAAGGCAACAATGTTGCAGAGCCACGGGAGAAATCCTGCTTAGTTCCTCTTTAATGTCTTGTTTTCAGACCTTCACTCACTTCAATACAAAAAGAACAAGTTGCTGAACATTTCTGTCTCCACTACAAAGGAAGTGTCATGGAAGTTTTGGTCCCGCCATGGAGAGTCAAAGAACAAGACTGGAGAGGTAGCATGCAGCCATGTTTATTCTCTATAGAGAAGGGAACAGAACTCAGAACTGCACAGCAGATAGCAGTCCAGAGTAGTGCCCCAAGAACAGAGATTGCCTTCTCTTCTTATACCCCACTTTATGACTCTGGTTTAGGGATGGGCATTTGAAGAAATATTTTTCATCGATCGTCAGGAAAATTAACGATCAATTATCGATTTAATCGTTAATATTCATATTCATAATTAAAAACAAAATGCGTGCGGCTATGGCGTGTGCCAGTAATCCAGGGCAGTCCACGTGAAGGAAGATTCAGAAGGAAGGTCAGACAACCATGTACGGACGTCTGTGTGCTTGTGCTTCACTGTTGGAACAGCGCCGGTGGCGGCTTTTTTTTAAAAAAAAAAAAAAAGAAAAGAAAAAAGGATCGTTGCGCTACCTGGCTCACCTGCAGCTGTGCTGTCAGAGCAGAGCAGCTCTGCCTTCTCTCTCTCTTCAGCCTCGTGTTTGGCTGCATTTGTACGAAAAAAAATCACAAGCACTTTCAAAATGTGAAAGCATGTGTTTTATTATTATTTCTAGCCAACACACCGCGGAGCGGAGCGGCGCTCTGATCAGCTGAGCACAGAGAAGAGAAAGAAACTGCAGGATATTTAGGCCTCTCTTATGTTTCATTTTAACCATTGTCAAACATCTTCGGACTAATTACAATGTTAGATAGACATGACTTGTAGCTTGTAACTTACAGAGAGAGTGGAGGCTCCTTCCACACCGCTGCTGAAAACCAAACCTGCTGATCAGAGCGGGCAGAGCCGCAGTGTCGCAGCTCACGTCTCTGTTGCACCGAGTCCGCAGCACAAACCCATCTCGTCATATTTATGAATTATTTCACTCTTAAACCATGTAATAATAACAATAATAGGCCTGTATACCAATACTTATATAGAGTTTGTTGGTTGTTAACTTGTTATGAAAAAATATAACGGAGAATTATTTTTCCATGACAACCTCTGCCCTCGACATGATCCCTTATAATAAATCGATAAAAAATTTCCGTGCTCGATGAAATTCTTAACGATCAGTAATTGATCATCGATTAATCATGCCCATCCCTACTCTGGTTACTTCATTACTACAAGCACTAGCCTTCCCAGGCCATAAAACAATCCAACAGATGTCTTACTCAACGAATGGCTACACCAGTTGTTGTTTACCTGTAGGAATTTACAGCCTGGATCAGTTAGTAAACAAGGTTGTACATGGGTCATCCTAGTGGTCTTCCTCTGCCCTCAGGTTTATTGTAGGCAGTGCACAAATGTCCCCTTAATGGAGTTAACAGGATTGCTTCAAGGTTTTACTACAACACTTCAAAGACTACCTTACCACTTATTACACGGAGAAATACCAATCACAGCTATTTTCCACCACAGAAGGAAGACACTGAACCTGACTGTCACTGATGATGTCACTGATGGACTCACCTGAACAGCTGATCTCCACGGCGAAGGAAGAGGAACCTGATGATGATGATGATGATGAACACTCCTTCAGGGTAGGTCCAGACTGAACACAGTCAGGTCTGATCCCCCACACAGACCTCTCTGAGGACTCCTTTCTTCTTCTTGTTGAAACAGCAGAGCCACAGTCCAGATCTCTACAGGCTACAGATGCTGCCTTCAGGGTCCAGTATCTGCTGTCGTACACTGGTCTCCACTCTCCTAGTTTCAGCTGCAGCTCACCTGCACAGCGACTGGCTCCTCCCACCAACCTGACAGGCTCTGAACACAGAGAAGAGAGTGAAGAGTAAAAGAAGTGAGTTTGATTGAAAGAGAAATGACCAAATCCAAAGTGTAGCTCCACTTGTACCTGAGCAGGTGAGTCCAACAGCTTTGCCAGGTGAGCAGCTGCTTCTAGTTGAGCCTGAGCTTCTACAGTCCAGGAGAGCTGACTCGTTGCCTCCACACTGGAACTCTGTGGTCCACATTGGAGCCTCCACTGCTCCATAGAGCCCCCCCTGGAGGACTGAAGGAGCCCCACAGCCAAGCTCCCTACAGACCACCTCTGCATCCTGCTGGTCAAAGTCATCTTCACACACTGAGGACCACCACTGGTCAGACTGGTTGGACTTGACCTCCAGTCTGCCTGAACACACACTGGTCCCATTCAGCAGCCTGACAGAGTCTGCAGAGAGAGACACAACATTCACCTTTATTTACTGTCACATCAACTTGAAGTCATCAGCATGTGTCCAGAAATGACTTCCTTCTCTGTCCCCAACACAACATTAAAGAAACTCTCAGTCCAGCTCTTGAGTCAAAGACTCCAGTCAACCAACGGTCTGGACTTCAACATCTTCACAGAAACAACTTCACCATCATCAGTCAACCACCTGCTTAGTCCACTTTAAGGCAAAAATGTTGCAGAGCCACGGGAGAAATCCTGCTTAGTTCCTCTTTAATGTCTTGTTTTCAGACCTTCACTCACTTCAATACAAAAAGAACAAGTTGCTGAACATTTCTGTCTCCACAACAAAGGAAGTGTCGTGGAAGTTTTGGTCCCGCCATGGAGAGTCAAAGAACAAGACTGGAGAGGTAGCATGCAGCCATGTTTATTCTCTATAGAGAAGGGAACATCAGAACTGCACAGCAGATAGCAGTCCAGAGTAGTGCCCCAAGAACAGAGATTGCCTTCTCTTCTTGTACCCCACTTTATGACTCTGGTTACTTCATTACTACAAGCACTAGCCTTCCCAAGCCATAAAACAATCCAACAGATGTCTTACTCAACGAATGGCTACACCAGTTGTTGTTTACTATAGGAATTTACAGCCTGGATCAGTTAGTAAACAAGGTTGTACATGGGTCATCCTAGTGGTCTTCCTCTGCCCCCAGGTTTATTGTAGGCAGCAGGGGCGCCGATTTATGTTTTTGCTGGTGGGTGCTCACCGTGGTGCTTGTGCGCACATTCGTCTCACACATCTAGCAGCGGCCGCAATACATGCGCGCGCGCGCGCACACACACACACACACACACACACACACTGAATAGCATGGGTATCGTATACGCGTAGGTCTGAGGGTGAATGGAACTGTCCGCACTCCGCGGTGCTGAAAGTCAGTATAAGTAAACAATAACAACATACCAGCTCATGATAGGCCACTTTATTAATTCATTAATCACAACCTTATACTGTCATCGCAATGGCTTTTAATGAGACAAACCTATAGAACAACCATAACCACCAAAACTATAGCTTAACAGAAAGGCTCAAATAAAAGCAAATTCACAATTCAAAACCATTCTGACACATCCTTACAGTATACAGCAGGCCATATCATAACAAATGTCACTCACCATTCTTGTTATTTCTTGATGAGGAATGTGTTGCCTCTGGTAGCGGTGCGTTTTATAAACTGGTCCGCGATTGTTTCCAGGTCCCTGCTCCTTGACAGTGTCTTGTGAAAGTTCAGTATCGCAACGTGGTTCAGCCTTGCTTGCCCCATTGTGGACCGCAAGTAGGTTTTCAGGCGCCGGAGGCCAGAAAATGACCGCTCTGAAGTGCATGACGTTACAGGCACCGTCAGGGCAAGTTTCACAAGTTTTGTGACCTCTGGCAACAGTGTTCTCAAATACTCTCCCTGATCCCCCTTGAGAAAGTTCACTACATCCTGAAAAGTGGTCAGGCTCACTCCTTTCTGTTTTGCGATGTCCATGCACATGTCACGATGCAGTGTGAGTCTGGTTTCATCCAAGTCATCCTGATGAAACTCCACGATGTTCTTGCAGTCACCTTTTCCAGTTAGAAATTCCTCAACATCCTGCATGTGTTTAAATGAAGAAGGACTAAATCTCCAATCCAGGGATGCTGATACTGTATCCATAACCTGGAAGTACTGTTGTCGGTACAGTTCTTCTGCTGTCTGAAAGCTGGGCGGCGGCGGCGCACCAGCGTCTTCCAATCGGCGGGGGATTTTTCTCTGTCTGGGCAAAACCGGGTTTTCCAAACCCAGCTCATCGGCTGCTGCAGTAGTGTTGCTCCAGAATTAAGCGAATCCCTCCCGAAGAGCCTTCATGTCACCTCTGAGTGTGTCAATCATTTTCCTCGCGTTCTGTGTGTGTAGCTGACGCTTTTGGAGAGCAGTGCTGACCGTTTCCATGCGAGTGAAGAAGTTAAGCATGACTTTCAAAGAAAAAAAAGTCCCGAATTTCTGCAGGTGCACAAGCAGTCCACTGGCTTTACCCCCTGCTTCACCTTTTTCGTTTGAACTCAGCTCCTCTAAAAAGTCTATCAACGCGCTGTAGTTTGAGGCAATTGACTGCAAGGAGGCCGCCCTCACAGTCCAGCGCGTCGGACACAGAGGTTTCAAAGACGGTGCTTCTTTACCTTGAAACTCTTGGAACCAGGCGAGTCGTTTTGGTGAATTTCTGATCAGGGTTATCAATTCACGAATGAGAGTCATAAAGTTGCGACAGGCAGGGATGTTTTGGGCGACGTCATTCACAACTAAATTCACCAGATGTGCGGTGCAGTGCACATACTGCGCTCGGGGCTCCTTTTCCAGCACGCGCGCTTGCAGACCAGATTTAATGCCAGACATATTTGACGCACCGTCATAGCACTGTCCTCTGCATTTCTGTATTGGCAGTGAGAATCTCAGCAAAACATCATTCAGCAGCTGGAACAGCGCGTTTGCTGTGGTTGTTGATGTCTCGTAAAATCCAACAAAATGTTCCTCTGGCTCCAGATTTTCAGCCACAACACGAAAACAAATCGACACCTGCTCTCTGACTGAAATGTCGGCAGTTTCGTCCATTATCACAGAAAAAAACTCACACTTGATTTCTTCAATCAGTGTTCTCAGCACGTCATGGGCCATAATTTCTGTCATCTCATTTAAAATATCATGTGAGAGCCACTTGCTCTCTTTACGTGCGAGCCATGACCGTAACTCCGGGATGTCCTGAGCACGTAAATGCAGTAACTGGATCAAGTTGGAATCCTCATCCGTGCTTCCTCGGATGGCCAAACCCTGACATGAAAGATATTGGACTGAGGATAGAATAGCTAACAAAGCTGTTCTTGCATCTGACATCTGCTTTTGTTTACCGGCAGAAATTGCTGCAGCAACATTTACACCTGCATTAGTAGCAGCAACAGTGCTAACTGCAACTCTATGCAGATTGGACTTTTCGTGAGTTTGAAATCTCTCCAGTGCTTTGGGCCAGCTTGAAAAACCATCCTGTACAAAAGCTCGCAAAGACTCTTGATCATGAGTTGTGGATGGGAGAGGGGCGCCCATGTTTTTGGCTGCGGTGCAGATTTTACAGAATACCTTGTCTTTTGCAGAATCGTGGAGTATCCACACATATTTGCCTTTCCAGCTGTCCTGAAAACTTCTGCCTTTTTTCTTCCCAACATCTTTAGGCCGACTGTCCTCGGTAGCAGCAGTCCTCGGTGACACGGTAGTTGCAGACAGTGTTGGGTCAGTGGTGGGTGATTTTGGTATTTTTATAATGAATTTGTCCATTTTGTCGGCCACATCACTGCTAACGGCAAGTTACTGTAAAGCCCTGGCGGTTTATCTGACATCACAATGCGTTGCTAGGTAGCGGGAATTGTCATTAGCCAATCAGTAGTCTCGCTCGCCGCGCCTCCACAGAAGAAAGCCAATCAGTGTGTGCGCTGGCGTACGTGAGTGCTCGGAAATCTCCGTGGGTGCTCGGCAATCTCCGTGGGTGCTCTGACCCCGAAGCACCCACAGAATCGGCGCCCATGGTAGGCAGTGCACAAATGTCCCCTTAATGGAGTTAACAGGATTGCTTCAAGGTTTTACTACAACACTTCAAAGACTACCTTACCACTTATTACACGGAGAAATACCAATCACAGCTATTTTCCACCACAGAAGGAAGACACTGAACCTGACTGTCACTGATGATGTCACTGATGGACTCACCTGAACAGCTGATCTCCTCGGTGAAGGGAGAGGCACCTAATGGTATTGATAATGAACACTCCTTCAGGGTAGATCCAGACTGAACACAGTCAGGTTTGATCTTCCACACAGACCTCACTGAGGACTCATATCTTCTTCTTGTTGAAACAGCAGAGCCACAGTCCAGATCTCTACAGGCTACAGATGCTGCCTTCAGGTTCCAGTTGTAGCCACCGTCCACTGGTCTCCACTCTCCTTGTTCCAGCTGCAGCTGACCTGCACAGCGACTGGCTCCTCCCACCAACCTGACAGGCTCTGAACACAGAGAAGAGAGTGAAGAGTAAAAGAAGTGAGTTTGATTGAAAGAGAAATGACCAAATCCAAAGTGTAGCTCCACTTGTACCTGAGCAGGTGAGTCCAACAGCTTTGCCAGGTGAGCAGCTGCTTCTAGTTGAGCCTGAGCTTCTACAGTCCAGGAGAGCTGACTCGTTGCCTCCACACTGGAACTCTGTGGTCCACATTGGAGCCTCCACTGCTCCATAGAGCCCCCCCTGGAGGACTGAAGGAGCCCCACAGCCAAGCTCCCTACAGACCACCTCTGCATCCTGCTGGTCAAAGTCATCTTCACACACTGAGGACCACCACTGGTCAGACTGGTTGGACTTGACCTCCAGTCTGCCTGAACACACACTGGTCCCATTCAGCAGCCTGACAGAGTCTGCAGAGAGAGACACAACATTCACCTTTATTTACTGTCACATCAACTTGAAAGTCATCAGCATGTGTCCAGAAATGACTTCCTTCTCTGTCCCCAACACAACATTAAAGAAACTCTCAGTCCAGCTCTTGAGTCAAAGACTCAAGAGAAACAACTTCACCATCATCAGTCAACCACCTGCTTAGTCCACTTTAACCTCCAGGAGTTTCTAAAGAGTCATGGAAGTTCAGATATTAAAGCAACATTGCAGAGTTTCAGCTCAGTGCGGGAGAAAACTAAACTAAACGAAAATGAAACCAATCAGCCAGCTCATCTAGCGTTGATTAAATAAACAACAGTATTTACCACATGTTTGCATGGAGACTGTGTGGCAGGTGGTGGAGGGTGGGGGGAGGTCGGCGGTGGCCACGACGGCGGCGACGACCGGAGGGGAACCGTAAGTTTCGCTTTTACCCACCTCGTCTCTCCCTCGACGCAGAGGGGAGGGGGGAGGAGGGGGGGCAGTGTTTCGCACCCGTGCAGGGAAGTTACATAGTGCGGTTTCAGCCGACGCGACCCCGCTCAGACCGTGGCAGCAGCTCCATTCATCCTATTAACCACTTTTCTACCACTGCAATGAGTCTGGAAACATTATTTTAAGGCCGAAAAAACTCTGCGATGTTACTTTAAAGGGGAACTGTTTTGGTTCCGCTCCTCTCCTCCATGTGCATTTGTTTACAGCGAAGCCTCAGTCGTGACATGCCAGGTGAAGACAGAGAGCCTCCGCTGTCACTCCTAACAAGTCACAAGTCATGTAGTTCACCATCACAATTACTCCACAGCTTTTTAATTAAGGCACAAATGGAGCAGAGCCACGGGAGAAATCCTGCTGAGTTCCTCTTTAATGTCTTGTTTTCAGACCTTCACTCACTTCAATACAAAAAGAACAAGTTACTGAACATTTCTGTCTCCACTACAAAGGAAGGAAGACACTGAACCTGACTGTCACTGATGATGTCACTGATGGACTCACCTGAACAGCTGATCTCCACGGTGGAGGAAGAGGAACGTGATGATGATGATGATGAACACTCCTTCAGGGTAGATCCAGACTCAACACAGCCAGGGTAGATCTCCCACACAGACCTCTGTGAGGGCTTCTTCCTTTCTCTTGATGAAACAGCAGAGCCACAGTCCAGATCTCTACAGACTACAGATGCTGCCTTCAGGTTCCAGTTGTAGTAGCCGTCCACTGGTCTCCACTCTCCTCGTTTCAGCTGCAGCTCACCTGCACAGCGACTGGCTCCTCCCACCAACCTGACAGGCTCTGAACACAGAGAAGAGAGTGAAGAGTAAAAGAAGTGAGTTTGATTGAAAGAGAAATGACCAAATCCAAAGTGTAGCTCCACTTGTACCTGAGCAGGTGAAGATTAATGACTTTAGCTCCATCTTGTGGTAGCATGAAGAATGACACTGATATAAAACCATGACAACAAGAGAGTTGCTATTACAATGTACATTTTGCATCAGCACATGAAAAGTTTCAAAACAACAGTGTCCTCTCTCGTTAGCGTCCTGCGGTTTCATGAACAACACAGAAATATCAGAGCTGGGTTTAGGACGGAAACAAAGAAGTGACATCAGAGGCCTGAACCAGGAAGTGAGCTCAGCCTACCCAGGCTTCCCCCCAGTTCCAACCCCCCCAAAGACTCCAGCCCTGAACCCTCTCTGACTTCAGTGACGTCAGCTCTAAGTGACAGAGTGTGAGAGTGTGTGAGGGTCCAGATGCTGTCAACATGGATGGAACAGCACTTACCCTCTCTCACCACACGTTACCTTGACAACAAAACGTTGTCGACTCCGGTCTTGGACTGATAATTTACCGTACTTTCAACACGCACAAGGTGTGTGAGGGAAAATGTTCCTGGATCAGATCTGATCAAATGATGATCAATAATCACAAACTGACACTTGTCAGTCTGGAGCCCAGTGTTGGTTGAGATGATCCTACTCTCGTATTCACTCTACACCAGGACCGTCAGTAACCCTGCTAAACTATCCTTATTGAAATAGATCTAAAGGAGATGATCTGATCATGCCAACAAATATACAAGGAATGTTCAGTGAAAGGGAGGGGGGGTGTAATCTGGGGGAGACCTAAATTAAAAAACAAAGGTTCAAACTAATATGAAAAGCATGTGCGTATGGAGCTGTGGGGTGACTTTGTGGAACAGTCTGGAGACAGAAATAAAACAAAGTTCAAATATATATATATATATAACCGATTATATATGAAAAAAAGGTACAAAACATATTTTTAAACAAGTACATGGAAGAGGAAGTATGCGAGGATAAATCTATAAACAGAATAGGTTTGATTGTTATTGTTTGATATATTTAGAAGGATATGTAGTTTATTTTTATATTTTGTAATTATATATGTATATAAATATTTAGGAAATGTATGTATATAGATGTATTATGTAGTTATAAGGATATATGTGTAGTTACAAACTAAAGAACAGTTAAAAAGGGTGGGAAATTAAAAAGTATTGTATTGTACTTCTTCCCACTCCTTTTTCAAACACTGTGCGGTGTTTTGTTATATCTTGGCTTTATTTTTCTTTTTTTTTCTTTCTTTTTTTCCTTTTGTATGTGGATAGATACATACTTTTTTATACATGTTTGAAAATAAATGCATTCATTCATTCATCTGTGAGCAGGACGGTGGTCAGTGTTGACAGTGAAATCATGATGTCAGTGTTGAGACGTAGACACCACTCATCCATCCACCAGCAGCTTCATGTGTCCTCATCCTCTCTGTTTACCTGTGGAGCTGTGTCTTCCTTCAGCCCAGAGTCCTGAGGACAAAACCAGAGAGGAGACATCAGTGAGACCTGTGAAGACAGCAGAAGCCTGTCCATATTCTCATTCATCCAGGTTATAGTTATCTCAAGGACATTTTAACTCAACACAACTGGACTTGGTTATTTGTCTTAGAAGATGTTTCAGCTCTCATCCAAGAGGCTTCATCAGTTCATCTGGCATCTGACCAGGCTAGGGACCAGTCCCAGTCTGGTCAGATGGCCGTACAGGTACATAGGTGTTAACAAGGTCTGACAATAGACTGGAGCAAGACCATTTCATTGTTGTAGGTCAACAACAGCACCTTGAAGGGCTCTGACCCCAACAGGGAGCCAATGAAGAGAGGCCAACACAGCTGATACGTTCATATGGGGACAGTCCAGTCAGCGTACGGACTGCTGCACTTTGGACCAACTAAGGTGATAAAAGCACGTTACAATCGTCTAACCTGAAAGTCACAGAGGCATGAATCAGTCATTTTTAATAATAGAAGAGTCTCTGCATCTTCCAATGAGAGGATAGAGCTGATCTTGTTATGCTCACTGAGTATAGATGTATTCTGGACTCTATTCACTTCCTGTTTTATTTTGTTGAGCTCTGTTTCAGCCTTGTTTCACTCTCACTTCCTGTCAAGTTTCCCGCCAGTCTGCCATCACTAATCATCCACTCAGTACTTATACACCTAGCTTTCCATACCTACCTACCTTGCCAGATTATCAAGGTTACTCAGTTCCAAGCTCTCTTGCGTTCTCCAAGTGTATGTATACCCGAGTTTGATCTCTTGTCTGTATTTTTGACGCTGTTCTTGCCCTGCCCTGTTTGATACTTTTGCCTGGGGTTTGTTGGACCTTTTGGACTGTTTTTTGACTCTGCCTTTGTCTTGCCCGTCTGTACTTTCACCCTGTTGACTGCCTTCCGTGTATGACCTCTGCTCGTGCTGTAATAAAGTGTGTGTCTGATCTCTGCACTTGAGTCTCCAAGCCTGTTTGTTACAGATCTCAGTGAAGAAAGGCCACTTCTATCACCTCCTTTACATCTGACTCAAATGAAAGGGTCTGATTAAAGATGTTTTATCTCATCATTTATAACACACAGAAGTTTAAAGTAGCACTATCTCAATACTTTATTCGGCCACTAGATGGGGCCGGTGGTGCAGCGTATCACTTAAGCCCTTTTCACACTGAAATTAGCGGGTCGACGCGGGTTTTTTAAACGCGGGTCGACCCGCTAACAATCGGCATTTGCCCCCTTTCATATTGACCAAAATAAGCCGAGTCTGACCCCCCACGGGGGAATCAGACAGAGCAGCCATGTTGTTGCCCCGCTCTCATCCGCGGTGCGAGAAGCACTGTCATGCCCGTGGGTCATGCCACAGCCGCCCGCAGCGGAGCTCTGTCAGCCGAGGCAGACGAGGCGTCTGGCCGGCCTACAGAGCACCTGGACCGCGGAGGAGAGCGAGTCCGCCACGGCCATATGATGGCTCGTCCGCGGCACAACACGTCAGTTAAACCCTTCTATATCTATGAGTTAAACACACTGTAGTTTCTTTTCTTTTGTTTCAATTGTTTTCGGTCAGTGTTGTTTGATCTTTTAATCCCAGTCTCGGATGCGAGCAGAGCTTTGTTTTGGTACGTGCTATGAGACGAGACCAGCGCGATGACGTGGCGTCACGTAACACTCAACGTTGTTACGTAAATTAGCGGGTTGACCCGGGTCTGGCTTTCCCACTGCAAGCCGAGCCGAGCCGAGGCGATTAAAGGCGATTTTAACCCGCGTCGCTTGCCGAGTCGTTTGACCCGCGTCGACGCGGGTCAGTGCGCCTTTCACACTGCCACCAAATGGCGATTGTTAGCGGGTTTAAACGGGTTTTTTGGCCAGTGTGAAAGGGGTAATATAAACATCCTCGTCCTCTTTACATAGCGAGCCGTTCAGGAGGTGGAGCTAAGCACCGGGCTGGCTTGTCTCATAACAAAAAGGCACCACACCGCTATGTTTTGTGTTCAGATAGTAACAATCATAAACAGAACAAGCAGGGACGTGCACATGACTATAGAGGGGCAGGGGCTCAACATCAGAAAAGGGCAGTATGTACAATTTTTCAGGCCTTCATATCAAAATAAATAAATACAATTAAATGACATGTACTATTTAGTCGGTAGAGAAAGCCTGCACGCCTTCAGGACTGCAGTCAACCTGCTGGACCAATTTCCCAACTTCACTAAACATGTGTCTGAACTAGAGGTCTTTGGAAAAAACCGACAACCCGAGGTTCCGACCCGACCCGGTTTCGGGTCCAGTCACAAGAACTGACTCCGGGTCCGGGTCGGAACTGGTGGAGTTTGGCTCGGGGCTCTTATTGTGAAAGGCCGGGTCCTACCCAAGAGGACCCGGCGATTGGCGGTCACAGCTGTCAGTCACCGCCACCCTCCCCTTTTCCCCCTTCCCGACTCCAATGCAAGGCTACGACTAGCTACAACCAGCCCACGTGACTTACGTGACGTGATTTTATCAAGGAAGTCAGTAAAAAAGGAAGAAAGAAAACAAGCATGGAGCGGGAGTTTTTCAAGGATTTGAAAAAAAAAGCTCCAGCACGGAGATTACTTTTTTTTTTTTTATCAAAATTTTATTTTGTTTTCCAACAAAAGAAATTAGAAAGACATGGTAAATGATACAGGGCACAAGGAAGCATGACAAATGGACAATAGACAATACTCACAAACAACAACGAAAAGACAAGATGCAAATAGGGATTAAAAAATGAGAAATAAATGAATAACTAACTAATGATAAGAGAGGGAGAAAAAAAACAAAAAAAAGGGGGGAAGGGGACGGGACAGAACCAGAGCAATTCTTAATAATAATAAAATAAATAAAAAGAGAGAGAGAAAAAAAAGGGGGGGGGGGTTGCTCTGATATCACATAATAATAACAGACAGGGTTCACACACACAACGACAACCACCGACAAAACAAACAAGACAGACAGGGCCTGTAGGTTTAGACAACCCTAATAATTAAATTAAACTAATTAAATAAATTTGATATATTTGACATATACGCTACAACGTGCTAATTTTCCGAATGTGCTCAATGGCCTTAGACCAGATCAGTAGGGAATCAAATTTAGCACCATTGATTCTGGCGGTAGATCTCTCCAGCAAACAAATATCAGAAAATAGGTTGATCCAAAGACTCTTTAGAGAGATAGCAGGTTCATTACAGTTTTTTATAATAGTCTTTTTGGTTGCAGTGGAGGCTGCCATCAAGATTCGCTTCTCCTGTAAAGAGAGAGACACATTAGGTTTATACTCCAGTAGGTAAAGGGCGGGACAATTGGGGAGAAATTTACTAATAATTTTACTAACATTATTATTTACATATTCCCAAAAAGCCTTGATCAAGGGACAGTGCCAGAACATATGAAGGTAATTCCCTTTCACTGAATTCGGACAGTTGGGGCAAGCATCCGAATCTGTCAAATTCAATTTAAATCTGCGCTCAGGGGTGAAGTAAAATTTGTGAATAAACTTAAAATGAATTAGTTGGTGGGCTAAATTCTTTGATGATGAGAATAAATTGGTCCATATTGTATGCCAGTCACAAGCCAGATGGAGAGATTGGCAAAAAAGTTCCCAGCCATGTAATACACGCACACACACACACTGTGAGTCTGTGGTATTAGAAGGAGATGCATACGGTAGATAACCGTGGCATTTTTACACCACTGCTTTTTACATCCCCATGCGCAGCATTTATTTATTAAAAACATTTAAAAAGACTTTGGGGTCGATGTGTTTTATGATTACTCTACCTGCACACATTTCTAACATAGCTTATAGCTCAAAACAGAAAAAAAAGTCCATAGTGCTCAGAAGGTTCAATACATATGGCGAAGGTGGGAACATAGATCAAAAAGGAGAATCCAAGGCACTCTTCTTAAGTATAAAAAGCCTTTATTATCAAATGGCTACATTGAATAAAAACCTTTTTGGGTGGGTTACAGACAATATAGCTTAGCTTATAGCTCTTTTAAAGGGATAGTTCACCCAAATTTCAAATTTCACTCATTATCTACTCATCCTCATGTCGACTAAGAGCTGTGAGAATTTTCAGAGTCCTCCGTTCCTTCTCTGAGTTACGGGGGGTCCACGCAGCAGTATTTGTCCATATGGTTGTCAATGGATACCACTTTTCTTGGTCCAAAAAGACACACCAAAAAACATCCAAATACCTCCATACTGCTGGTCTGTAATGTCCCTCTTGTATTGACATGACAAATTGTTCGGCCGGTCACTGACACAGGAAGAGCAGTGAACTGAGACACTGGGAGCTTCTGCTACAAACAAGCTTCAAATATAGACTTATTTCATTTTTTTTCAGAACAATTTCTCATGTCGGGGCTTCAATACAAGAGGGACATTACAGACGAGCAGTATGGAGGTATTTGGATATTTTTTGGTGTGTTTTTGGTCCAATAAATCCATTGACAACCAGTATATGGACAAATACTGCTGCGTGGACCCCCCCGTAACTCAGAGAAGGAACGGAGGACGGAGGAAAGCAGCGAGGAAGTCTCAACACTGTAGCAGACACCGTACAGCTGCTGCTGCTGCTGCTGCTGCTGCTGCTGCTGCTGCTGCACGCCGTCCACAGAGCAGCGTTCAAGGAGACCGCAAACGAAACCAAGATCACACAGTTATAAAACATTATGTTTTGATTTTAGTTTAAAACAGTTTTTACACATCAGAGGACGACCATATTCACACACAGGGACCTGAGAGTGTCTGTTATCATAATCCGTAAAAAAAACGTCACGCTGTGACGTGTTAACTCGTCAATGGTCGCGAAGGAGTTAAAGGGGAGACAGTACAGGTGAATAGGGTAAACATTTAAATAACAGATATCACCATGAAACTTCCCAAGTTTATCACTGATATTAAGAAAGATGTTTTTTGTATCACAGGTTTTGTCTAAGTTTATGTTTAAATATGTAAAGGAGGCGATCTCTAATACTACTCATGTGCAGACATTTCCAGAAGTGAAATCAGAAAAATGGATAAAGTTCTAGTTTTATTTAGTTGACATATTAGAGTCAGAAGCTTCGACATGTTGATAAAAACAAGATGAAGGTAGAATGTTGTGATGCTAAGTGACATGAAGAGGTGAAGACTGTCCTCTCTGTTGTCCCTCACTGTTCTGAATCTGTCTCATGTCCCTCAGTCCTACCTGAGCTCCACAGCAGCAGCAGCAGCAGCAGCAGCAGGTGATCCGTGTCCATGGAGACGTCTGTCTTCGTCTCTGTCTCCTCTCTGACTGCTGGACTCGTCCTCTGCTCCTCTGTTAACCTCAGCTTTTATCTCCTCATCATCTCATGTCTCGACGTCTTTTTTAACATGGCACCACTTGTTATTTCCTGAGTGACGGTTTCTCAGAAACACATCTGTGGTTTTATCAGGACATCAACTCAACTCAACGCACACAGAGAATTCACCTGCTGCACATTGACTCACAGATCACAGCCTTTAATGGCAAATTCCTCTGAGGTGGACCCAGGTCACCGGCCGGGCAGCAGTCGTCAAGGCAGATTTCAAAACTGCTCGAAATGTCAGAAATTCTGTTATCTTACAGTTTTTCTCGATTGCTAAGACACATTTCTTGAAAGCTTCTGTCCTTTTCTCTCAACTGTGAACACAAACCCCAATTTTCAAGCTACATTCACAAAACGTCTGACTCCTCTTGCAAAACCAAACTTTCACCTCAAAACAGTTCAATCTGTGCCCAAAACTGAACTTTGTTGTCAAATCGTGCCCCGAGTCAGTCAAAATTAAAAGCACTACCGAGCAGTCACTAAACACTACCTAGAAAAATAGAAAACACAACGCTCAGGACATGAAGCTGTGGAAATACATGTTTATTGTTCACTACAGGCTAAATGCATGTTGCAAAACAAAACACCTGTGCATTTAGCACTAGTCTCCTTCCCTTTCTTTCACCCCCCCCCCCCCCTCCCCTCATCCATTTCATCCCATTTTCCTCCCCTCTTCTTTTTTCTTCCCAGTTCATCCCTCCCTCCCTAATCCTCTCTTCCTTCACCCCGTTGCCTTTCATCCTCTTCTCTAGAAAAACAAAAAACCTGTGCATTTAGCACAGAATAAATGTGTCTTAGCAATCGAGAAAAACTGTAAAAAAAAAAAAAAAAAAAAGTACAAAAAAGTAGAAATCCTGTGCATTTTGTACATACTGTACACGTAGCACTTGTACTGTACAGTACAAAAGTATTGTGCATTTAGCACTTGTATACTGTAATCCTACGTAAAAAATAAAGTACAAAAAATCTACAAATGAGAAGTGCATACAGTAACTCAGCCACAGCATTACAGTATTTCTCCGTATTGTACTGGATCAGGCTACAGGACTTCATCCTGACCTGTACTGGCTTATATATGTTCCCTCACATCATTGGACACAAGTGTTATCAATTTTGAGTCGTTGTGTTCAACCGGTGAAACTTGTGCTTTCGTTGTGTTTGACTTTTGCCTCCTGTGCTCAGCATTCTGCAGCACAGGTGCATCACAATGAAAATGTGTTGATAAGGTGTGTCTAAACAGGTGAAAAGTGTTTATGGTTTTGCCAAAAGAGTGACTGATTCAATCAGTGGTTCAGACAACTGAGAATTTGGTTCAGAGAACAGGGTTTAGTGTTTTAGCAATTGAGAAAAACTGTAACAAAAATACATGAATTGCATCCAGACAGCATGTTTGTTGGTTTGTTTTTAACAAAAAGTGTTTTGCTTCATAAGAGAAAATGTGATGTTTAAAAACGTCACTCTTACATTGGCTGCAGTTGTTCCCATGGCAGCAGAATTCAACATGTTCTAGAAAATTCACTTTTTGAGATAAAATTCTGATATTTGTACAACTTCATCAACCACGACTCCAGAATATTCTCTTGTTTTGCAGAAAGATCGAAAATGTGTTGAGCATGAATTTGATGGTATATGTTTACAGTCAAATGTTTGTAGAGTCAGTTTTTGATAAATCCAACATCAGTGAAGATCCTCTCTGCCAGGTTTGGTGTCAATGGAACAAAAATGGTGGGAGGAGATTTACAGTTTTTCTCGATTGTTTACACACATTTTCTGAAAGAATGCCTCATACTCTCAAAACTCTACACACAAATCCAAAATAACACACACAATGGGCAAAACCCCTAACTTCTCCAGCAAAATGAAACTTTACATTCAAAACAATGTAATTTCTCCTCAAAATGCTATTTTAGTCTCAAATGACACACACAAACCATCATATGACTAGACATTTATAAGAACCAGTTGAACACTGATGTGCTCAGTGTAAAACACACACTTCTTCTCCATTCATCAGAATGACTTAGGCTTTTTCTTTTCTTTTTTACAGTAATTACATTTACAGTATGTAAATGTGTTGTAAAATATTTTAGAATATTGTTTTTATACTCAGAACACTCAAATACTTGGTAACAAATGAAATGCATGAAGACGCGACCGAGGTGAGTGTGTGACGATGCAGCCGTGCTGATGTGACCACAGAAAAAAAAAAAAGAGTGAGTCAGGGTCAGCTGGTTTACGGCCGGACAATTTTGAAAGACTGAAGACATATTTTGATGAGATGAGACAACAGTGACATGTAGCTCACTGAGTAGAGCAGCACTCTCTGTAGGCAAATACTTTGTTCTTCTTGGTTCGAATCCCTCCATCAACAAATCTTTTTGGTGATCGATGCATTTTCTTTTTTCATCATTATGATCACGTTTATAAATATATGTGTGCGTGTGTGTGTCTTTGTGTTACAGTATGTCAGGCTTTTCTCTTTTTGGTGTCTCTCTCTTTGGTGTCAGTCCATCTCTGACTGTTGCCCTTTTTTTTGCTAAAGATCTGATTGCTAATTGTAAAACTGTGTGACAGGTGTTTACCCATGTGATGAGTCAGTGTGCATAGCAGGGAAACTAACTTTAGAATTTTGAATAACACTGTGTTATTCGTGAAAACATTGTGCCAAATGCAGAGAATTGTGTGTAGTGTTTTGAAAAATGTGTGTTTTTGAACTGCAATTTGAGTGTAAAGCAGGAATTGTGCTTGTAGTTCAGCAGATTTGGTTAAAGGAGTTGGTGGATGAGTTAGATGTTGAGGCCATTGTGCCTCAACAGCCAGAAATTGTGTGTAAACAATCGAGAAAAACTGTAATAGGTTTTACAGTTAAAAAAAAAAAACGAGTGATGGACGTCATAATTTGTAATGAGTTTCAGCAGTATCGGGGCTACATTTTTGAAAAATGTTGAAAGTTGAAAAAAATAGCATGTACTGTTGGTTGGTTGGAAATCTTTGATGTTTTTAAATGTAAACACTTATTGAGCTGATCCTGATGGCATCGTTTCAGAGCTGCAACATCAAGTGCAACTGATAAAAACGTTATTTTTTTTAAAGAGCTGCTTGAGCAGCAGCTGTTATCAGGTTGCTCACGGTAACCGACACCACAGGGATCTGATCTCAGCTGCTGGAGGCGGAGCTGCCATCCTCCCACCCTGGGAGTTTGAGTTTCATTTGTGTTTTTTGGATGATTGTGTCTTTTAAAACTTGAAACCACGTCCGATGCCCTTTTGCATAAACAAAGCTGTGTGCTTTGTGTATGAAAAAGGTGAAATTCTCAGGGTGGTGTTGTTGAGCCCCTTCTTTTTTTAAATATTAGTTCCATATCATTTCCCCTCTTTCTCACCACTCTTCATTCTTGTATCAGTAAGATGAGCTGATGAGCTCCAGTGTTTGTCTTGGTTATTAATTCACTGACAACTGTGTGTTTTTCCTTCTTTAACATAAGGAAACCCAACCTGCTCATTCTCAACCAGTCACTCTCTCTGACCACACTGCATCCACTACTGACTCAACAGATTCATTTACTGCGTCCTTTTAATCTTAGTTGTAAATAAATGTAGGTTCATTTACTTTAAAACTCATGTGGTCTCCCTCTATGTCATGCTCACTGAGCCTGGGCTGTGAAAAGATGCAACAGATAAAAATATGGCTGACTGAAGTTGAGAAAGCAGCAGATGTGTTTCTATGATACCGTTGTTCAGGAAATAACAAGTCATGCCATGTTAAAGCAGATATCAGTGGAATGTTTTTGTTAATACAAGTCCTAAATAGTCCTATTTTCTGTCAGCAATCACTTACATGGAGTGTTTCAGCCGTAACACGAGTCTCTCCGTCACTCTGCTCTGCTGCAACCCGAGGAGAAAACTTTCCTTGTGGGATACAAGTGTTATCCAATGAGGAGAGAGAACGGCATGAAGGGCTGTGTGTGCAGCCAAGGGGTGCGCGTGAATGTGGTGACGGAGCACGAGGACCAATAGATGCATGACGAGGGCGGGGGCTGCTAACTCATGGTGCGTTCAAGGAAACTCGTACTTTGTGTTTTTCCTTTCTGTGAAGTCATACCAGTTCGATCTGGTACGAGTTCACGGGTTGGAAGTTACGAGAGGCCGTTATAGTGACTTTCACAGACAACAGGACGGTAAAAACACGAGCTACAGGTTACCTGGAACGCTACAGAGTCGTAGTTGTGACTTGAAGCTGTAACTTACGGTTTCAAAAGCCTGCCTTGAATGCAGCATTAGCCGAAACGGCCGGACCGCTGATATCTGCTTTAAATAAGATGTAGTGAGATGATGAGGAGATAAAACCTGAGATTACCCTTATGAAAGAACAATATATTGCAATATATTGGAAAATATCATGTGATATATTAGGCAATATATTCCCATATATATGGGATTTAATTTTTATATTTTCCTTTTTTATTTTTTTGCCTTCAGGTCGGTCCCGTTGAGACACAATGACCTGTTTTTCAAGGGAAACCTGGCCAAGACAGCAGCATAGAAAAATTACAACAACTGCAAGACACAGAAATCACAAAACACACAAATAAAATACATTACAAGATAGAAGCAACAGGACTAAGGCTCTGGATTCACGTTCAAACAAAAACAAGTGCGGTATGAAGCTGCTCCAATTTCTCTCTCAGTTTTCAGAGCTCCTTTAACTTTAGAGTTTTCTGCAGTGCATTCCAAGCAACAGGTGAATGGCCTTTCTCCTGCAGCTCATTCTGCTTCTGGACGAGCTACAGGATGGCTGCTTTTTGCTCCTGCTCTTTAAAAAAAAAGAAATACATATAATACGCAGAAATCAGATTTTACAGATGCAAAGCTTTTGCAAGGAGATGCAGCGTGGTTTCAGCCCAGTTTATATCCGATGCACACATCCCCAACCGATACAATGTATCTCAGACCCTTGCATCGATGCACTGATTGCGCATCGGATTAAATTTCCATCCCTAGGGTACAGACTCGGTCTGGGCCTCGAAGAGGTAATGCCGACAAGAGGAGCCGTGGTGATATGGAGGACGAGTCTTCTGGTAAGTTTAACTGCAGCTAACTAGTTAGTGCTCATTCAAACACGCAGCTAGCTTCGTAGCTAGCTAGCCAAACCTTTTTGTTGGTCGCCCCGCTGTGTGTTAGCGAGGGAGAAAGTGCCTGTCCAACACCTGATGTGTGGCTGAACAGGGCACTAAAAATACTCTAGTTTATGCAACTAGTAACTTGTTTAGTCTCCAGCTATACCTTACAGGCAGGTTACATTATGGAAATAAATTCTCTCTTTAGATGTGCACTGTCTGATATGTTTGTTTTTACACATTCTTGGAGATGGTAATTGCTGCTGTTTGCATTTTAATCAACAGCACATTGATTTGAATCAAATATGGTTTTTAATGTAACCAAATATCCTGTATCATGACCACATGTCTGATATTGTAACAAAGAATAGAATGATTATTTTATAGTGCAGGCATTTCATTCCTCTTTAACTTTATGTCATTTGGTTGATGTTGTGTTTTTTTTTTATCTGTGTCTGACATTGCCCCTGTAAACCCCCCTCCAGGAAGGCATAACCCATGATAAGTATTAAGTCTGAATAGTTATTTCTGTCAGGTGCTGCCCCCATGGCCCCCACGGCCAAACTCCAGAAACACAAGCATGAGCTGGAGCTAAAATGAAAATTGCTTGTCAGGAAGACTTGATGAAGGAGCTGACCAAGGAGAGAGACTTTATAAAAGGCCAGCTGTGTCAGAGTAAGTCAGTGGTGTTCACCAACATGTTGAGTATTATGTTCATATATTTTGTTACACAAATCATAGTGTTTGATTTGTTTTTCTTAACTGAATATATTCAAATATGTGTTGTCTTTATACAGCAGCACCAAGACACAGCAACACAAGAACCATGAGAAATGGTGAGCCAACCCCTGAAGCATCTGCATCATGCTGATGTTTCTGGATCTTCCAAGTCAGACTCAGAGTCATTCTCTACCGACTCTTCCTCAGACCCGTCAGTCTCCTCAAGCCCCTCTACTTCTGATGAGAGGAAGAAGAGGAAGAAGAAGAAGGGGAAGAAAGGAACAAGGGAGAGACCAAACAAACAAACCGAGTAGTATTTCAAGGGATAATTTTATTCATGTAAATAAAAACTAAGATTTAGAAGATAGTTACTGGCTATTTATTTTTTGGTGTGTGATTTAATGTCATCAGTTTTAATGAAGATGAGTGAACTTGCAGGTAAAAGGTGAAAGTAACACTTTATGTAGTCACCTATGTGCCAGAAAGATGGGACACTGTTAGGCTATGCCCAGTGAATGCTGCTAGTTTGTGTTGCATAGTAAACTTCATGAATGGTTTAGGGTTATTGAAAGGAAGAGCCTTTATGTCACAGAGACTGATATCTACCCTCTTTCTTCTTCACCATCAGCACGTGGGCCAGATGAGCTAATTGCACGTTACCGGAAAGTGTTGAAGGCCTACAAGAAGAAGAAGAGCATCACTGCTGCTTGCAAAATAGTGGGGGTAGATCGCAACACAATTGCCCTGAATGCACCAATTGCAGAACTTTCCATTGCTGCCCCTGAAAAGTTTGCAGAGTTCAGTTGCCTGTCGGAAAGGGGGAATTTGGAATTGCTTGATGCTTATGTAAAACTTCAAATGTTCAGTGGGATTTGAAAAAATAATAATCAAAGTGTTTTTATTGAGTTTTCAAAAAGCATATCATTCATACAGAAAAGCACGAACTCAAGTCCTACAACACAATGTAAGACAAAACTATACCCAGACAGACAGATAATCTTGAATGAAAATTATTATACAACCAGATTAACAAATTAGAAGATTAGAGAAAGAGAAAAAAGAAAAAAAAAAGGGGGGGGGGGGCTGCCAGTTATGTTGGAGTAGACGGCAACTCATTTTCAAAATAGGAAATAAAAGGCTGCCAGACCTTAAAGAATTTCTTGGTGTTGCCCTGTATAGTAAATCTGAGATGTTCTAATTTGAGGTGTGCCATCACCTCTTCCACCCAGCGTTTATGGGATGGCGGTGTTGCCTTTATCCAGTTAAATAGAATCAGTCTCCTAGCCAACAATGAAGTGAATGCTATTGCCTTCCTCCGAGAGGCTGTTAGTTGAGTTTCCCTCTGTGCCGCAGCCACACCAAAGATGGCTGTCAGAGGCATTGGTTCCATATCTTTATTATAAATGAATGAGAATGTTCTAAAAATGTTAGCCCAAAAGTCTTTCAGCCTGGAACAAGACCAGAACATGTGGCATAAGTTGGCTGGCACCTGTTTACATCTGGGGCAGGTCGGATCGGCCCCCTGGTACATTCTTGCCAGTTTCTCCCTTGACAAGTGGAGTCTGTGTAACACCTTGAACTGTATCAATCCGTGTCTCACACATACAGAAGCAGAGTGTACTAGATCTACTGCCCCTCCCCAGTCAACCTCCGATATGTCCAGCCCCAATTCTTCCTCCCATTTCCTTCTTACACTGTCCAGGGAGGGGGAAGCCACATTCTGAATATTTGCATATAGTGTGGAGATTGTCCCTTTAAGCCGGGCATACACTGTACGATTTTTGAAAATCGGGTCGTTAGTACACACACACTGTACGAGTGAATCGTTCACGATCTACGGCCGAAGCTCACGATTGATGTACTTACACTGTACGATCCGATCATTGAAAACGACCAGACTACTCACACTGTACGGGTGAAAACCATGCGAAATCGCTCCGTCAGCCCCTTAACTGTTCTGTCTGTATTGACAGCTGTCAATAAAGATTTATTTGAAAGCACCGACGCCGGTTTGTTTGTTCGTCTGTTTGCAGCATGTTAACCAGAGATGTTAACCAAAAGAGAAAAGGGCTGCTTTGTTGATGTTGCCGCGAACGTGTACAGCTGTAATACATCTGCTCAAATAAGTCAGAGCTTTTATTTCTCTCACACTGTGGAGATGCAGCCGCATCTAAGAGGAGGATCATAGCCCCTTCTCCACACTACACAGTTACAGCGGCTCTCCTCCACTCGGTTTCGGTCATTTTAATCACAGCTGAGTTTTTCATAGTTCCTCCTCTGGATCGTGATATAACAGCGCGGGTCCGGGCAGCGCCGTGGTCACCCGGGCTGATCGCTGCCGCCGTCACCGTAGCTGACCACTGCCTGCCGCCCTGATCAATGAGAGTGTTTTCCACGACTCTCTTTTTTCTCTCCTTTTTCGTCTGCTCCAAACTCCCTCTTCTGCACTGCGACTACGTATCACGATGTGATTTGCAACACGACTGTCATTTAATTCACGTGTCAGAATAACAATAGTGGGGGGCGGGGGAGCCCCGGTCGGAGTCGATACAAACTATAGCAGTTTATATGACACTTTGTGCGTGTTCACTGAGGGAGAAATCCTCCGTCGGGTCGTGGCTCTGCTTCCACTGTGCGATACCTTCACGAGGAGCGACCAGGATTTCAAACATGTTTGATTTTCTTGCGAGCACACGATTTGTGATCGGGAGTTCGTCGTGAGGTTTAATCTCTCGTCGTTACCCCACGTATACTGCACGAAGCACGACCCACGATTGGGTCGAAATTCGGCCCGATCCAAAAAATAGTCGCACGACTGGAAAATCGGCTCAAAACGAGCCGACAATCGCACAGTGTATGCCCGGCTTTAGCAGTCGGATCTGTGTCCATCAGCTCGTCTATCCATCCGCTTTGTGGAAGCTCGAGGGAGGGGCTGAATGTCTTTTTCACAAAGTCCCAAACCTGGAAGTATCTAAAGTAATTAGTCTTGGAGGAGATTCCATAGTCCTTTTCCAGTTGAGCAGCAGACATAAAAGTACCATTTTTTAAAAAGATGTTTGACACATTCCACCCCAGCTCTGTGCCATTCCCTAAAGACTATTCCCCCGAGGGCTGGGGAAAACAAGTGATTTCCATAGATGGGAGCAGATGAGAGGGCGTTTCTGTTTTTAAAATGTGATCTGAATTGAACCCAAATTTTCAAAGAATTAGATACCACCGGGTTGTTTGTGTAAAAATGTTTGCTCAAGGGTAGAGGAGCGCAGACCAGGGAGCGCAAGGACACTGGGCTAGAGACGTAACTTTCCATATGAACCCATATTGGGGTTTCATCCTCATCTAACTCTTTGACCCAAAATAACAACTTATGTATATTAGCAGCAAAATAATAGTGCATATAGTTCGGCAGAGCCAGGCCTCCCTCGTCTTTCTGTCTCTCCAGAAACTCTCTTCTTATCCTGGGGACTGTTTTTTTCCAAATAAAGGCAGATGTACATTTGTTCAATTCCTTAAAAAATGATTTAGGAATGAAAATTGGTATGGGATTTGAAAAAAAAAGAGAAAGAAATCTACTCCAGATTCTTGTTGCACTTGTTAAATGTTCAATCACCTTTTAGTGATTTCTATTTTTTGTAAATGTTTTACATAATATGACCCAATACTTAAAGTTGGAAAGTGCCAGTTAGTGCCAGTTGTATGTATTTTTATTACATTTTTTTTTCTTTTTCACACTTTTAGGAAAATGTCTCTTTGAAAGCCACGGCAATAAATAAAACCTCTTTGAGCTTTACCATTGACCAGTTTTTTTATTTCCATCACATCAGCCTTGACCACATGTATTGTTCATTCCAGATGTTGGAGCTGTGAAAATCATTAACCATAAATAAATGCATAATAGAAGATTTATTAGACTTCATAAGGTATTGTTCTCGCTTCAGATCCAGTATCTGCAAAAAGCATAGTTAACTGTTAACAAGTGAGTAGTTAACTGATACTAATAGCATAATAAAGTATATATATATTATATTATATTATAAAGCGAGCAAAAACATCACGTTCTTAAAGCGATATTCCGGCGTAAGTGTAAGCCATGGTCAAACACACCGTAACACCGAGTCAGACGCCCCCTCGAGAGATCACTTTCCCCGACCGCTAGATTCACGAGTTCCACCAACTTCAGCAAAGACCGCACTATCGCCACACACGGCGCTCTGCGGATCCACTGTCTAACCGCAAAATGCCACTTTTAGCCACAAATAATGTTCAGAACTGCACCAAAGTTCATCAATAGTACATTACAGGGTCCCAGCACGTAGGACGAGCCGTCAAACATCCGCTAGCTTTGCCTGTTTTCTTCAGCAGACACAACTCACCTACTTCTCCTCCTGGAGCCGCTTGCTGGTGGAGAAGCCCTGACGAGTGGATCACCGAGTGCAGCGGAGCTAAAGAAAACAGGTAAAGCTAGCGGATGTTTGACGGCTCGTCCTACGTGCTGGGACCTTGTAATGTACTATTGATGAACTTTGGTGCAGTTCTGAGCATTATTTGTGGCTAAAAGTGGCGTTTTGCGGTTAGACAGTGGATCCGCACAGCGCCGTGTGTGGCGATAGTGCGGTGTTTGCTGAAGTTGGTGGAACTCGTGAATCTAGCGGTCGGGGAAATTGATCTCTCGAGGGGGCGTCTGACTCGGTGTTACGGTGTGTTTGACCGTGGCTTACACTTACGCCGGAATATCACTTTAACTCTTTCACTGCCAAAGACGTGTTTTCACGTCTTTGATCTTCCAAGCGTGGTCTGCCAAGGACGTGAAAACACGTCTTTGCATTTTTTTTATTGCAATGCATTGCTGAACGTCTTGCCCTACTCCTCTGTGAAGATCAGACTTGTACTATCAAAATAAAGTGCAGAAAAAACATTTGGATTAACAGGTATAAGAAAATATAGCGTATTTCCCCCCCCTCATGGAGCGGTGCGGGCGTGTGACTGCAGCGGGGCTGCTCGTCACACACCGGCCGCCGGTGAGAGGGGGGCGGCGGCGGCGGCGCTCATGGCGGCTCGGCAGCTGGTTGAAGCTCCGTACAGCTCCGTGATACAAAGCACACACGTTAGTAACAACAACCCCGTTGATCACTGGTCGTTAGTCGTCAACAGCGTTTAGAAAGTCGCCAGATTTAGCAAGAAATCACAGAGAGAGCAGCTTGAAAATCCCGCGGTCTAGTGGAGGAGGAGCGGACGGCGCCGCGGCGAATGGAACGAGAGCTGGAGGTGGTGGGAGTGTCTGTTGTGATCTACAGAGACTGTCTGTGGTTGTGGGTCCAGGGGGCACGTCAGCCAGAGCTGGAGGCTGTGTGTGTGTGTGTGTGTGTGTATGACAGACAGAGAGAGTGAGACCGCTGCCTGCCGACCAGAGGAAGCTGGATCTGATCTAAATAAAATTTTAAAAAAGCACCGTGTGTCGGCTACAAACACCTGTCGAACTGATCCGCGTGCGCGCGCACACACATACTGGTACACACACACGTAGGCCTACACACACACACACACACGCACGCACACGTAGGCTACATGCAGGCACGCACACACACTAAAAGAAAGGAAAGAAAAAGTTGTAACTCAGAGAAAAGAAAGAAAAAGGCTGGAGCCTATTGTGTGTCAGGAGCTAAATGTTGTGTCTTTTGTCATCAAAAGTCATTTGTCAGTGTCGATTTTGTTGTTGTTTACAAGAGAACAGCTGTACAGATGTTGAGGTGTCACCAGTTGTCCTGGTTCACCTGAAAATCACAGCCCACACAAAAACCTCTTTTTCTCAAGATTTTGCTGCCAAAATGGCATTTTGGGCTAAACCCACCTATATTCAACCGCCAATTTCACAAGACTGGAACAAGATAGAAACAAACAGTTTTTTTTGCTGGAAAGTAGAGACCCTCATCTTTCCTTTGATAGGCTGAATGTGTATTTATTAAAAGTAGGTAGGTACATGGTGGGTCTACGAAAATCGGTCAAAAAGCTGGAAAATGCCTGGCAAGCTGGAGGACGCTGCTCTGAGAATGGCTGGCAGTCAAAGAGTTAACTACGGGAAAAATGCGATTAATCGCGATTAGAAAAATTAATCGTTTGACAGCCCTAGTTAGTATTTATTCTGTAGTTACATCATTTTTACAGTTTTAGTTACCTTGTAATTTCTTTCTTTTACCTTGTAATTACACAGTAAATACACAGTAATTAGGGGACTGTAAAAGAAAGGGTTACCATATTTTATATATTAGGAAGTCTCACTATTATTTGCTTTTCATTTCAACACGTTCTAAAATAAATATATATTTTTTCCGGTCATACGCAGACCTGCATTGGACACTCCTCCGCTCTAAATAGCCATAACCACCTTCGGCCGTTGTTACACACTATGGTTACATGCTATACAATTTAGAAATAAAATGTCATGTTGACTGATTGTAAAACATTTATTTATTGATGTAAATGTGGTGATTTTTGTACATACAGAGCCCTGGGTAACAGCGCAGCTGTTCTGTCCAATACATTACACACCTGAAGCTTCACTTTTCATTCATAATGTTGCTGATATAGTTGTTAGATTTATCACCGAAAAAATAATTTAACTAGCCGGCGGTAAGCCTCTAAAACCTGTGGGTACGTTCATTAGCGTAGTTTTCTCTCCGGGGACGGTGACGGACGTTCGGCGGTCGACCAGCTCTGCAGCCTGGGGAAGCTGACTCGCTGCTCCCGGTGGCTGCTCACAGGGGCAAAAGTCGGAGCAAATGTCCAAACAGGCGTCATTTGGATAAACTAACCGCACATTAAGGAGCGAAACGGTTACTTTTTCTCATGAAGAAAATATTAAAACTTAATGAAGTGACATGCTACCATGCTAACTTTTAGCTGCTTTGAATTAGCAGCTTTTGGCTACATCCATGCTTTGCCTTCACCGGCCACAATGCATTCTGGGAACCACACGCTACTACACTAGTCTTACAAACGCCCACAGCGCCCCCTGCTGCATATCTGCTGTAGAGCATTAATGTAGACGCCATTCAGCGGCTTCATTACAGCACCGGGCTTTTGAAAAATGAAAAAAAAGGAAAAGGCGAATACTCGACTATGACTCACAGCGTCGAATAATGATTTTGATAGTCGAATATTCGAATATTCGACTATTTGGTCAAACCCCTAGTGTGTAGTTAGGAGCAGTGCTTTAAGTGGGCCGGTACTGACCGGTACGGAGTACCGGCACTTCTAGATTTTAACCCCCTGCGTACCGGGAGTTTTCACGGCGTACCGGGCAGTACCGGGAGTCTGGACGTACTCTGTCCTGTTCTCATTCTCTCTAACCGATTTGTGATAGTGATACCTCTTTCACCCTGAGCACCACGGTTCTGTTGTCCTGCTCTGTTCTCCGCTGCTCCTCTGCCTCTCACTGAAGGGAGGGAGGGGCTGCCGCGCGCTGCGCGCTCTCTCACCCATGACTCTCTCACATGCACGTACGGAGCGCACGCCGCGGCCTCATAGCATCATAACTACATGTGCTGCGGACGAGACGTGAATGTGGAGCGACTAAAACCTTCGTGAGTTACAGTGTAAAGCCATTAACGTGACTTCCCAGTGGTAGCTTACCAACATTCAACATGCTTAAATGTGAGTCATATTTCCCAAAATGTTTGGTTAAAGATGAAAGCTCTGTGAAACTGTTGCTGTCGTTGTCAGCTTGTTAGAACAATGACAGCTGTCTGTGGAGGCTGTTTATCTGGACACAAATCACAAAAACTTCTATCTGAGACCAACCAGGTCCAAACCCCTGTCTAACATTAGGATACCTGCATGTATGTAGTCAATCTGGAGGAATTACTCATTCAGCTTGATTTTAGTGAAAATTTTAATTTGTTTCCTGATATTGAGTTTATTGACTTTACTGTTGTAAATCTTGCTGTTCCTACTGTAGAAACAGTTACAGTGGTGAACTCATGTTGGCAATAATTTAGGACAGCAATTAAGACAGGATGGAGACACTTTATGAAGTGGGTTAACTTCAAATAACAAACACTGATTCATTTGTCATCATACATTATTCACAGATGGATTTTTACAAGAAAATACTTCTAATCTGGAAAGTTCAATTGGACGTTTTTTTTGTTTGTTTGTTTTGTAAATCAGCATCATATTTGAATGTACAGTAACCTGTCACTTAATGATGTGCTGGTATCGACCGCCCACCGCCTAATTTACCAGCCAGCAGCTGGAAAGGGGAGTACCGGCACTTATTTTTTCCCACTTAAAGCACTGGTTAGGAGGCTCTGAGGGGAGGGCCATATGAGCTCGGAGGGGAGGTGTGTGTGTCTGTGTGGGGTGCTTTTTTCAAAATGTTCTCATCATTTTTCAGATCATAGACCAGTGTTGTCAAACGTGCGGCACGTGGGCCAAAACTGGTCCAGCAGGGAGTCCAATCTGGCCCTCAGAATGAATTTGCCATGTGTGAAAATTACAGAAGAAGTGGAAGAAGCATATTATTGTTGAAATTGCACATGCATTTTTATGAACAGGGTATCCGCGGGGTCTTGAAAAGTCTTAAAAGGTGATAAATCAATTTTGGGAAAATTAAGACCCTTAAAAAGTATTAAAAAGTCTTTTCACGACTTCATGGAGTCTTAAATTTTGAAAATATTTTTCCTGAAATAGCTGTCCAAGAGTTTGAGTCCTAAACAACATCGTGAAAGTGTGTGAATTTATTTGTTTTATTAAAAAACAGACGAAACGGTAAAATAAAAACTAGGCTATTGTGGGTGCGTTCGTAAATTGCGCCAGAGCGCACTCAGGTGGAAACTCAGAACTCAGTATGCTCTATGTCTCTGGCGCTCCTGGTGCATATTACAAACGTACCATGTCACGACGCACTCAGCATGCGCACGGGGGGAGACGGGGCGGTAAAAACAAAACTTATCAAACAGCGCATCCAGTGTTTCTCATTGATAACCAGGTGGCTGGCCGCCGAACTCGAGTCGGACTCTTTTGGGACTCGTGAACAGTGTTGTGCTAGTTACTCAAAAATAGTAACTAGTTACAGTTACTAGTTACTTCATAAAAAAGTAACTCAGTTACTAACTCAGTTACTTAAACTAAAAAGTAATGCGTTACTGAAAAAGTAACTTTTTCGTTACTTTCAAAGGTTTTTTTTCAATGCTCCCATTAAATAAAGTTTGATTGAATTCCCTCAAACCCCATGTCAGTTCTGTAGCTACTGATGCTGATGAAAAAAACCCCATCATCATCATGCTGCATACGCACTAAATAAGCACTTATACGTGAACGTTGAATAGACGTCCACAAATAGACGTTAAAAAAACTGTCACTTTTGAACCAATTCTGAATGTCTTTTCAACGGTTGGCATAAACGTTTTTTAAACGTCTTTTCAACGGTTGGCATAAACGTCTTTTCAACGGTTGGCATGAACGTTTTTTAAACGTCTTTTCAACGGTTGGCATAAACGTTTTTTAAACGTCTTTTCAACGGTTGGCATAAACGTTTTTTAAACGTCTTTTCAAAAGTTGGCATAAACGTCTTTTCAACGGTTGGCATAAACGTTTTTTCAACGGTTGGCATAAACGTTTTTAAACGTCTTTTCAACGGTTGGCATAAACGTTTTTTAAACGTCTTTTCAACGGTTGGCATAAACGTTTTTTAAACGTCTTTTCAACGGTTGGCATAAACGTCTTTTCAACGTTTTTTCAACGGTTGGCATAAACGTTTTTTAAACGTCTTTTCAACGGTTGGCATAAACGTTTTTTAAACGTCTTTTCAACGGTTGGCATAAACGTCTTTTCAACGTTTTTTCAACGGTTGGCATAAACGTTTTTTAAACTTTTTTTAACGGTTGGCATAAACGTTTTTTCAACGGTTGGCATAAACGTTTTCTCAACGGTTGGCATAAACGTTTTTTCAACGGTTGGCATAAAAGTTTTTTCAACGGTTGGCATAAATGTTTTTTCAACGGTTGGCATAAACGTTTTTTAAACGTTTTTTCAACGGTTGGCATAAACGTTTTTTAAACGTCTTTTCAACGGTTGGCATGAACCTTTTTTAAACGTCTTTTCAACGGTTGGCATAAACGTGTCAAGTGTAAGGTTTGGACCAGGTTCGGAGCCAGACTCGGGGTGCAAGCAGACTGAAGTATTTATTTAACAAAAAATCCAAAAATAACCAAAAACAACCACCAACTGAGGGGGGGGGGCTGAAGAGGTGGTGGCGACAGGGGACGAGCCGACTGGAACGTCAAAACTGCAAACAGGAGAAAAAAAAAGTGGACTCAGAGCAACGGGCTTTAGGAGAGAAACATGGAAGGCAGGATGATTCTTGAGAGCAGGAGGCAACTTAAGTTTGACCACAGAAGGGTTAATGATCTTGTCAATAGGATATGGGCCAATGTACCTGGGAGCGAGTTTTCTGTACTCTACTTGCAGCGGTAAGTCTCTTGCCGACAGCCATACCTGCTGACCCACTTCATACTCTGGGGCTGGAGTCCTATGGCGGTCTGCAATGCGGCGATTACGTTCCGTGGTCCGTATGATGGCAGCCCAGGCCTCCTGCCAGACCCGATGGGCACGTCGAAGATGGGCCTGGACCGATAGTACAGCGATCTCAGTCTCCTGACTAGGGAAAAGAGGGGGTTGGAAACCCAGGGAAACCATGAACGGTGACATACCTGTGGCAGAGTGGACTAGGGAGTTGTGGGCATACTCCACCCATGGTAGATGGGTGGACCAGGAAGCTGGACACCGAGCTGCAACACACCTCAGGGATGCCTCCAGATCCTGATTGGCACGCTCTGTCTGGCCGTTGGTTTGGGGGTGATACCCAGAGGAGAGACTGACAGAGGCCCTCAGTGCCTGGCAGAAAGCCCTCCACACCCGAGAGGTGAACTGGGGACCCCGGTCTGAAACAATGTCTGAGGGGATCCCATGGAGGCGGAAAACGTGAATCACCAGCAGGTCAGCTGTATCCAACGCTGAGGGGAGCTGCTTTAGAGGAACAAAATGGACTGCCTTGGAGAAACGATCTACAATGGTTAGAATTACTGTATTACCCTCTGATGGTGGCAACCCTGCGACAAAGTCCACAGCGATGTTAGACCAGGGCCGCTGAGGGACAGGTAGGGGGCGTAGGAGGCCAGCTGGAGCTCGGTTGGAGGATTTGCTTCGGGCACAGACAGAGCAGGCGGCCACAAACTCCCTGGTGTCAGTGCTCATGGACGGCCACCAGAAGCGCTGTTGAAGGAGGGAAAGTGTCCGGTGATATCCAGGATGACACGCTACCTTGGAGGCGTGTCCCCATTGGAGCACAGGAGACCTTAGGGAGGGGGGAACAAAAAGGCGATCTGGTGGACAGGTATCAGGTGGTGGATGATCTTGGTGGGCCTCCTGGACCACCCTTTCAATCTCCCACCTGGCTGCTCCAACCACACAGGTGGGCGGAAGGATCTTCTCAGCTGGAGCCTCTTCCACCACAGGTGCAAACTGGCGTGACAGGGCATCAGGCTTTGCATTTCGGGACCCAGGGCGGTAGGTGAGGGAGAAGTGGAACCTTCCCAGGAACAGAGCCCACCGGGCTTGACGACTGTTGAGCCTACGTGCAGAATGAAGATAAGCCAAGTTCTTATGAAAGGGTGTACTGCACCTTCTAACCAATGTCTCCACTCCTGTAAGGACAGCACAACTGCAAGAAGCTCTCTGTTTCCCACATCATAATTCCTCTCCACAGGTGTCAGACGACGAGAGAAGAAAGCGCAGGGGTGGAGCTTCTGATCTTCAGGGGAGCGTTGGGAGAGGATGGCCCCAACTCCTCTGTCAACCTCCACGATGAACTGCAAATCTGGGTCTGGATGAATGAGTACAGGAGCAGTGGAGAACATAGTCTTTAAAGCGTCAAATGCATCCTGAGCACTAGGAGTCCATAAAAATTGACGCTTAACTGAGGTGAGTCGAGTTAATGGTATTGCAATCTTACTGTAGTTCTTTATGAACCTCCTGTAAAAGTTTGCAAAACCCAGAAACCTTTGGAGCTGTTTTCGGGTCTCTGGAGTAGGCCAGTCCAAAACAGCTTGAATCTTGGCCGGATCAGGTTCCAACTGGCCCCTCCCAATCACAAACCCCAGAAACCCAACAGAGGGAGCATGAAACTGGCATTTTTCAGCTTTCACAAACAGTTTGTTTTCCAAAAGTCTCTGGAGAACTGCCCGGACATGACTGACATGCTCCTGCTCACTTTGGGAGAAAATCAAAATGTCATCCAAGTAAACAAAAACAAACTTATCAAGCATATCTCGAAGAACATCGTTTATGAGAGCTTGAAAAACTGCGGGCGCGTTCGTTAAGCCGAACGGCATTACCTGATACTCAAAGTGTCCTAAATGAGTATTAAAAGCAGTTTTCCATTCATCTCCTTTCTTTATCCTTACCAAGTGGTAGGCGTTCCGGAGGTCCAGTTTAGTGAACAGGACTGCATCACGCAGAGGAGAGAAACCATGACAAAACGTTTTTTAAACGTCTTTTCAACGGTTGGCATAAACGTTTTTTCAACGGTTGGCATGAACGTCTATTCAACGTTTTTTTTTAACGGTTGGCATAAACGTTTTTTAAACGTCTTTTCAAAGGTTGGCATAAAAGTTTTTTAAACGTTTTTTTAACGGTTGGCATAAACGTCTTTTCAACGGTTGGCATGAACGTCTTTTCAACGTCTTTTCAACGGTTGGCATGAACGTTTTTTAAACGTCTTTTCAACGGTTGGCATAAACGTCTTTTCAACGTCTTTTCAACGGTTGGCATAAACGTTTTTTCAACGGTTGGCATAAACGTTTTTTAAACGTCTTTTCAACGGTTGGCATAAACGTTTTTTAAACGTCTTTTCAACGGTTGGCATAAACGTCTTTTCAACGGTTGGCATGAACGTTTTTTAAACGTCTTTTCAACGGTTGGCATAAACGTTTTTTCAACGGTTGGCATAAACATCTTTTCAACGGTTGGCATAAACGTTTTTAAACGTCTTTTCAACGGTTGGCATAAACGTCTTTTCAACGTCTTTTCAACGGTTGGCATAAACGTTTTTTAAACGTTTTTTTAACGGTTGGCATAAACGTTTTTTCAACGGTTGGCATAAACGTTTTTTCAACGGTTGGCATAAACGTTTTTTAAACGTCTTTTCAACGGTTGGCATTAACGTTTTTTCAACGGTTGGCATAAACGTTTTTTAAACGTCTTTTCAACGGTTGGCATAAACGTTTTTTAAACGTCTTTTCAACGGTTGGCATAAACGTTTTTTCAACGGTTGGCATGAGCGTCTTTTCAACGTTTTTTCAACGGTTGACATAAACGTTTTTTAAACATCTTTTCAACGGTTGGCATAAACGTCTTTTCAACGGTTGTGTTACGACTTCACTACATGTGTGCGGATGTGATGCAGTGTGTGTGATGTAGTGGATGGCTGGACCTGTATCGAGGAGCAAGGGTGGGTTACTCACGGTCGCTGGCTGGAACGGGACCGGACGCCAGGCCTTCACCTGTTCCTCATCACACACCGGCGTTCACGGCGAGCCCAAGCGCGAGGGTTGCTTCGCCTCGGTGGCTCAGCGTTCAGGTTTTATTAAAAACTTCTTTTCGTCGAGCGTAGGTGAGAATCTAAATCATAACACAAAACCAAAAACGAAAGCGGGGGAGACGAGACGCCACTTCTTCGGTCCTCTCGTTTCTTCGTTCTTCTCACACAGGTGCACCGCATCACTTAATGCATACGCACGCCCCCAGGAACCCCAACCCCGCCTCTTTCAGTCCAGCCAATGAAAGACGTGCCTGAGTGGGTGTGCTGTGGGTGTGTGTGCACTGTGTGTCTCATTCATAACAGGGCATAAACGTTTTTTCAACGGTTGGCATGAACGTCTTTTCAACGTCTTTTCAACGGTTGGCATAAACGTTTTTTACACGTTTTTTCAACGGTTGGCATAAACGTTTTTTAAACGTCTTTTCAACAGTTGGCATAAACGTTTTTTAAACGTCTTTTCAACGGTTGGCATGAACGTCTTTTCAACGGTTGGCATAAACGTTTTTTCAATGGTTGGCATAAACGTCTTTTCAACGGTTGGCATAAACATTTTTTAAACGTCTTTTCAACGGTTGGCATAAACATTTTTTAAACGTCTTTTCAACCAAAAAATGTTTGCTGGGAATCAATACAATCTATTTTGAGAGCTACAACGGAAATGATTATCAACCAAAATTAAACAAATACGTGTTTTGCGACACGTTGACGTTGTAACCGCTTTTTAGACGGTTGAAAAGAGGTTGAAAAACGTTCAAACCTTACAACCTGGTTTCAACTGGAAATCAACGTTGAAATTACGGTTTGTGTTTGCTGGGAGGCTACAGCAGCTTGACCCAACAGAGCTGCAAAAAAAATCATGACAGGCCTACGACGTCTTATTTTGACCGAGTTACATTCAATGACCGTAATAAATTCACCCCAACGTTTTTTTTTTCTTTTCGATCGATCAGCTGTGTTTACCCAGAGTGGTCGCTCTGTGTTTACCATTTCAGACGTCCGTCTGTCTGATTCGAGACGCGGCTGCTCGGTGGAGTGAGTGCTGGTGTGTCTCGCTGTGACTCTGGAGCTGTGTCCCGGTTCAGGGGCTGCAGCCTGAACCGTGACACAGCTTCAGTCTCGGATGCTGCGTTAGCTAACGTTACCTTAGCTCGCCGTCATGCCCTGCTCTGTCATGGAGCGTGTCTGGTTACGTGTGGGACACTAGAGGGCGGCCGCGGCCACCAAGCGCTTTGTTTCTCACAGTGTGCTCTTTCAATTCAATGAAACTTTATTGATCGCTGTAAAATCTCACCAAAAGGAACGGAAAGGAACGGAGTAACGCAGTGTTTGGTAACGGGAACGGAGTTACTGATTCAAAAAAACAACGCGTTACGTTATTAGTTACTGAAAAAAGTAACGGCGTTACGTAACGGCCTTACGTAACGGCGTTACTAATAACGCGTTACTACCCAACACTGCTCGTGAACAATCATTATTTTTCTTGGCTTGTGCCTCCGTCCTGACAGGATGACCAACTATCACACATTACAGCTGAGCAACGCCACAAGGCCGGTAATGTTAGGTTTTCAGATGGAGGTTAGATATTGAACATCATCAGGCTTCAGCAGCAGCTCAGCCATCGGGCCTCAGCAGCAGCTCAACCATCAGGCTTCAGCAGCAGCTCAGCCATCGGGCCTCAGCAGCAGCTCAACCATCAGGCTTCAGCAGCAGCTCAGCCATCGGGCCTCAGCAGCAGCTCAACCATCAGGCTTCAGCAGCAGCTCAGCCATCGGGCCTCAGCAGCAGCTCAACCATCGGGCCTTAGCAGCGGCTCAACCATCAGGCTTCAGTAGCAGCTCAGCCATCGGGCCTCAGCAGCAGCTCAACTATCAGGCTACAGCAGCATCTCAGCCATCAGGCCTCCCTCAGTGACAGCATGCCACCTAAGCAGAAGCCAGAAGTGAAGTCTGAGGAGGAGTGGATCACGCTTGCACAGGTGAATGAACTAATGCAACAACAGAGAGAGATGTTTTTAGCACTCTTGCAACAACAGCAAGAGAATTTTAAAGGCTTTGTCAAAATAATCTTGGACTCAACAAATACACGTCTGGATGATATTTCAAAGGAAGTTCATGAAATCAAAGCCAGTATTCATTTCACACAAAAAGAGGTCGATGACATTAAAATGGGTAACATTAAACAGACTGATCACTGTAAAGACATGCAATCTGAAATTTTCAAAATATGTGAGAGTTTGTTGGCCGTCACTGACAAAATGGATTATCTAGAGGGACAGTCCAGAAGGCACAACCTGGTCCTAGATGGAATTGAGGAGACACCAGGAGAAACATGGGCTGATTCGGAGGAAAAGGTTAAGAGAGTCTTCAGGGAGAAACTACAACTACAGGAGGTGATCGAGGTGGAGCGGGCTCACCGTGCAGGGAAACCTGGGTCAGGGAGAGACAGACCCAGGCAGATTGTAGTTAAGTTTGCTAAGTACAAGGACAGATCAATGATTCTCCAGAGGGCCAAATACCTTAAAGGCTCCAAAATTTACATAAATGAGGATTATACAGATGCCGTCCGTCAGAAAAGAAAAGACTTAATGCCCAAGTTGAAAGCTGCTCGAGACAGAGGGGACATTGCTTTTCTCCGTCACGACAAATTGATCATACATCCTCGTAGCAGCACCCCAAGACGGCAGGGAGATGTCTAACCTCAACAGGTATGCACTGGAGCTGATTTCAACATGATCTTCTCATGGTTGGATCTTTTAGCCCATTCACCACAAGTGATTATAATTATATGGATTGTATGGATTTACATGACCCAGATGTTAATTTCTTTAGCAGGTTTAATAGTGAGTCTAATTCATGTAACTACTATAATGAAGATGAATTTCATACAATGACTGGCAACTTAACCAGTAAATTCAATGCCTTTTCTACAATTCACTTAAATATACGCAGCCTTCCTAAAAATAATGATCAATTTGTGCATTTTTTGTCAACTCTTAAACATGAATTTTCAATCATTGCTTTGACGGAAACATGGCTTTCTGATGAAAGTGTTGAGCTTTACAACATACCTCAGTACACTTTAGTATTTTCAAATAGAAAGGAAAGACCTGGAGGAGGAGTTGCTGTTTTTGTTCATAATCAATATCAATTTAAACTAAGGAAAGATTTGGAATTATACTCAAAGGAAACTGAGTTTGAATCCGTCTTTTTGGAATTAATATCTTGCCCTGTTTATGGTAGCAGAAATGTCATAATTGGTTGTATTTATCGTCCACCTCATGCAGAAGTTAATTCTTTCAATGACACACTCACAGCTTTACTGGATGTTATCAATAAGGAAGGTAAACTTTGTTATTTGCTTGGAGATTTCAACATCAATCTGATCAATACTGAGAGCCATTCTGCTACTGTTAATTTTCTAAATGTATTATATTCATCTTATTTTTTTCCTCTTATTGATAAGCCAACCAGAGTAACCTGTAAAACAGCTACTCTTATTGATAACATCATAACCAACATATTTGATTATCCAGTTAACTCAGGAATATTATATTCTGACATTTCTGACCATTTTCCTGTATTTCATATCACTAAAAGTAATAGTCTCAAACACAAGGGCTCAAATGTCAAAACAGGTTTTCGCAAATATAATGAAGATAACATCAAACGCTTTGGAGAAATGCTTGGAAAAGTAAATTGGGATGATGTTTATGATCAGCAGGATGCCAATAAGGCGTATCAATCCTTTATTCATATGTTTAAGATCGTATTCAATGAGTGTTTTCCATCTGTGAGCCTGAAAATCAATAAAAGATATGGTTTTAATAAACCTTGGTTCACTACTGGATTCTTAAAATCCTCAAGGAAGAAAAACAGATTATACAAAAAGTTTATTTCTAATCCAACTCCACAGAATTCTATTACATACAAAAAATATAGAAACAAGTTCACTTATTTACTTCGTATGGCAAAGAAGAAATACTATACTGATAAATTTAAAGAATCTACTAACAACATAAAAAATACATGGAATATTATCAGTGAATTGTTAAATAAGAAAAAGGCACCTGCTAAATTTCCATCCCAATTTACTGATGGCATGTCCACATTCGCCAATCCTTCTGACATAGCAAATGAATTTAACAAATTTTTTGTAAATGTTGGTGGTACCTTGGCTAAGAAACTCGTCCCATCTAATGATTGTCCTATAGATAATATTACTGGAGTTTTTCCTGCCTTGCAAAACTTTGAACCACCTACAATTAATGAAGTGATCGACATTATTGTAAATCTGAATAATTCAGCAGCAGGTCATGACGAAATCAAGGCTAAGCTCCTAAAGGAAGTAGCCTCCATCATTAGCAAACCTTTAACACATGTCTTTGTGGTGTCACTGAAGACTGGGGTAGTCCCTAATGATCTTAAAGTGGCAAAGGTATTACCACTTTTTAAAGAAGGTGAACCCAGTGTTTTTAACAATTATAGACCAATTTCTATTTTGCCTTGTTTCTCCAAGGTCTTGGAAAAGTTAGTTTACACTAGAGTTATTACACATCTCAATGACAACAACATATTGTACAAACACCAATATGGTTTTCGCAAAAAGCATTCAACATATATGGCTTTATTGCAACTTATTGATAAAATCTCTACGGCTCTGGACAAAAATATGTTTGCTATAGGAATTTTCTTGGATCTCTCAAAAGCGTTTGACACCGTTGACCATGATATTCTCTTGTCAAAACTCCATAGATATGGTCTTCAAGATGTTGTGATCAAATGGTTTAAAGATTACCTTTGCAACAGAGAACAATATGTTTGTATTAATGGTCATGAATCTAAGAAAGAAAAATTGTGTTATGGTGTGCCGCAAGGGTCAATTCTTGGGCCCCTTTTGTTTCTAATTTTTATTAATGATTTTGCTGTAATGTCTGAGTCCTCTCTGCCCATTTTATTTGCGGACGATACTAACTTTGCCATGTCTCACTCTAACTTTGGATGTTTAATCAGAAATGCCAATACTATGCTGGAATACGCCTCAAGATGGTTTCAGACGAACAAGCTTTCCTTGAATATAAATAAATCAAATTATATACTTTTTAGAAACAAAAACAAATTTTTTCCTGAGCAGGATTTAAAGCTGCAAATTAATAATATTGAAATCCAACAAGTTTCTTGTGTAAAATTTCTTGGTGTACTTGTTGATGAAAGATTGTCCTGGGGAAACCATATTGAGTATGTATGCAAAAAAATTATGAAGTCCTATGGCATTATTAGAAGAGTTTCTTTCTTAGTAAATCAGTCCTGTCTCATGACATTATATTATAGTCTAATTTATCCTTATTTGACATATTGCAACATTGTTTGGGGCGCTTCTTATTCTTCGTACCTTAATCAATTATTTTTAATTCAGAAAAGATTTTTGAGAATGATTTCATATTCTACTAATCAAGCACCTTCTGCACCCTTATTTAGCAAATTTAAACTATTATCAATTTTTTCTATTAATATGTTTCAAACATGCCTGTTTATGTTTAAGTTCATTCATTACAAACAAGATATTCCAGGCACTTTTCATAGTTTTTTTCTGTTATCATCAGATATTCACTCTTATTCAGTTAGAGGTCAGAAGAATTTTCATTTACCTCTTTGTCGTACCTCCAGTCACAAATCCTTTATCAAATTTCATGGCCCTCAACTCTGGAACTCTTTAGATAGGTCTCTTAAGTTTGCATCATCCTTAAAAATATTTAGGACGGGTTTGATGAGGTATCTCTTATCTAGGCAAAATAAATAGGCTATTCTAATTGAAATGAAATTGTCATTTTATGGATATTTTTGTCTGTTTGTTTATTGTGTTTTTCTTTTTTTCTTTTTTTTTCTTTTTCTTTTTTCTTTGTTTTCTTTTGTTTTCTTTTCTTTTTCTATTGATTGATTTGTTTTAGTGAATTTGTATTGAGGGGAGGATTTTTTATAAGCCCTTTGGGCTTCTTTTCCTCTCCTGCACAATTATTTGTCCTTGTATGGTTAATATAATTTCTGTTTTATCATTGTGCATATGAATAAATAAATAAATAACAGAGTGCTGGCAAACACCAGGCTAAAGAGAGAGGAGCAGCAGAGCTCCTCTGACAGGCAGTCAGCTGCGGGTGAGTTGACAGGTGACTGACTGTGTAAAACGTGTTTTTTTGTTGTTTTTATTTTTTTTATGGCGGCACTATCCGTACAGGTGAGGCACAACGTCCGTTTGTTGTCAGACCTCCTTCACAGGTAGAGGCTACTGCTGCCTAACTGGCACATTCAGTTTTTTTGTTTGTTTGTTTGTTTTTTTGTTGCAATCTTTTTACAGTCTATGGCTGCAATGTATGAAAGTCAGGTCGACACGCCCCCATGAGTTGACAGATCTAATTAAAAATTAAAGCCGCAAGCGGCTATGGCGGGCCCTCGCCTCACGTGACTCGGCGACCCACGCCACTCGGCGGCCCAGGCCCCCCCGTGGGACCGGTAGCCGGACGTGGTCCGTCGCGTTCAGGGCGGCCCCCGGATCACGCGTGTGAAGCTTCGAGCATATCGGACATAGGCAATGCAAAACGTGTCATTTCCTGCGCCCACAAGGGGGCGACTTGAGCGAGGCTGCGGCCGATCAAATGGAGGCGTATAGGGCGGGCCTCTGACCACGTATGGAAAATGCGAAGCGGGGCAAGTCCGGATTGTGAACCAATTTTGCGACGTTTCCCGTTACCACCGGGGGGTGCTATGAGCCACAACCAATAGTAATATATCGGATCGTTGAGGATGAGGCCCTTATCATGTCCAGCAAGTTTGGAGCTGCTGTGATCAAATCTGTAGGCGTGTTAGCATTTCTAAGTTCTTAGCTGAATTTGCTAAACTTGGCCGTGCCACGGCGGCCACGCCCTTTGACCTGTCGACCTATGACGCGCACCTTTTCATCAGCAGGGTCTGAAGGTGTAATGTACCTAATTGGAAGCAAATCGGGTGAAATCCCAAGGAGCAGCGCGTTTTGCGTCCAAGAAATGCTAGCCAATATGTCCGACTTCCTGTCGTGTTTAGCGCGTGGGTCCAATGCAACTTTTTGTATGTTTGGTTGAGATGCATGTGTGTGTGAAGTTTCGTAAGTGTAAGACAAAGTAAGTGAAAATTGTCTATGGGGAATTTCACAAAATTTTCAAGGGGGCGCTATAGAGGCATTTTGCCACACCCATCCGAAATAACACTATCAACTGAAAGAGCTCGTCATTCTTATCCTGTGTATGAAATGTCGCGACGTCACGACTTCGTTAAAGCCACGAAAAAGGCAAACGTAATTGGCCGGCGAAAAGTCGGCAGTCGCCGCTGCGCCACACAGACGGCGTTAGACATAGCTTCGCGGCGTTCATAATGTAGCTTCAGCAACTGGTTATGCATGTATTAGAAGTGGAATGAAGTTGATGGGGTCAATTATGGATTTTTAAGTAATTTTAACGTACTTCCTGTTACCACTGGGGGGCGCTATGAGCAAGGCAGGAAGTCGATACATCAAAACGTTCGGGGAAGAGCCATCGTCATGTCCCTTGAGTTTCAAGTGGCTACGATGAAGTATGTAAAAACGTATTTTAAATTGGGAAGATACACCTTTGGACGCCGTTGCTCGTAGGGTCACAGCGTTCATCATGTAGCTTCAGCATCCAGGTCTGCATGTAGTAGAAGTGAAATGAAGTCGATTTGGTCGAGTTCGTATTTTTAACGAATTTTTGTACGTTTTCGGGTACCACCGGGGGGCGCTATGAGCGACGTAGGCAAACGATATGTCAAATCGTTCTGTGACACGCCTTCATCATATGCCCCAAGTTTGAAGCGTCTAGGATCAAGCATGTGGGCGTGAGAGCCATTCGTATGTTGCAGGCGAGGCCCGAAGTAGTCGCCAAACTTTGAGGCCCGCTGAAGGCCAAGCGGTTTGACCTGCAGATGTGGGGAGCACAAGATAAGCTCAGCTAGGTCAGGACATGTTCTGTACCCAATTTGAAGCCGATTTCCCCTCGGAGGAGTTCGTTTTGCCGTTTCGAGGTTAAATAGCCGACTTCCTGTACGTTTTCGGGTATGTCTGTAATGAAATTTTTTCTCCGGTTGATAGACAAGTCTACCAAGTTGGGGGGAAATCGGTGAGGCAGACCCTCATTTCCAATGCGCGGTCTAGGGGGCGCTGTGGAGCCATTTGGCCACGCTAACATGCGAGACCACCACTGAACGCCGATTTCACGCCTTCCCCCCCTGCGTGTGGAATGTCCTCCGTTTCTCGTCTTGGGAAAGGGGTCGAAATCGCGTTCAAAGAGGGCAATGGCAAATAATAATAATAATAATAAACATTTGCATTTCGGGGAATTTTGCGCCAGGTGTCATGAGTAATTGATTACTTGCTTGGTCCCTTGATACTTCTCGACTTGATACATGTCGACTCTTGTTGACACTCGAATTACAATAGGGTCCTCGGACCGTGACGTTGTCACTGGCTCGGGCCCTAAAAACAACCAGTTCTTCAGAAACATGTGGTTCCAGAAAGGTTTTGCTATGTTAACTATGGGCTACCATTCAGATCTTATGACCTAACAGGCTAAATCATTTTCCATGTTGTTCATCTAAGGGTTTTCTGAATTCAACAAAGCAAAAAAGAAAAGGCCAGTGCAGAGGGGCAGAGCAGCCTTGTTTGTTTGTTTGTTTATTTATTTAAACAGGGACAGTGCACAGAAAACACATTATGTCAGGAACTCAAGGGCAACACAACACAGAGTCAGAGGTTCAGGCAAAATCAGGGTCGTTTATTCCAGAAAAGGGTCAACACCAGGAGGTCAAAAACACAGGCAACAGTACAGGTCCGGCAGGCTAGCTCAAGGTCAAAAACACTTAACAGGTCACACGAGAAAAACTCAAAGAAACAATGCTGGAACGTTCACCACAATACGACGAGACGATCTGGCACAGGAGGAATGGGGAGCACAGCTTATAAGCCACACACTAGGGAGACAACGAGACACAGGTGAAACACATTGGGGCGGGGAAAGCAATCACACAAAGGGAAACTTGACAGGAAGACAGGGGTAGGACACAGACGTCAAAATAAAACAGGAAATGAGAACACTCAGAAACCTAACAGTCTAATGCCTAGACCACATCATGTGGTCCTGACACATTAATCCTGTAAAACAAGAGAAGATGCTCTGAGCCAGGTTATAGCACAATTGCTAATTTCCGCCTCTAGTCCCTGGGCAGGTATTAACAGGACAAAACAATAGTTAAAATGGAATATGAAAATAATGAACATTATGTTTTTTAAAAATGTACATCTTACAAGGAACAACAACGCCAGGCCATGGAAGTGCACAGCAAAGCCAACACACACTCTCTCCCACTCTCATCACACATCCAGACACACACAACATACTCCAAACCACCACACTCACACTCACAACCAGACACACACACACATGTAGCTCAATAATGTGTACAAACTTGCTTACTCAATAGCCAGCACTTTAACAAGCATGAGAATGCCTTGATTCTTCTTGAATACAGATACTTCTGTTTAAAGAGATCATATAAACAACTAATCAAAACTGTATGCTAATAGATAAAGGAGTGATAATAAGTAAATGCTTTGAATAGCTTTGCAGTATTCTTATTAGCCCGGACAGCAGCAGATGATAGAAGGCTCATTACAACCAGAAGAGACCGGGAGACTTTTATTTTTTAGAGACTTGAGACTTGACTTGGACTCGTGACCAAAGACTTGAGACTTCACATCAAATCAAATCTCTGTCAGCTACAACCCTCCAAGCTGAGGCACATGTCATGACTGTCGTGATTGTTGTTTTTGTTTTTTGAGAGTAGAGCTTCTTCTTCTTTTTTTTTTTTTGATAAACTTTGCCTTTGATTTATTATCCCAGCCTATTTTGAATTTTGTTATATCATAGTGGTCTCTAGTTTGTTATGTTAAAACTGTTACGTTAAAAGTGTCGCGGATGGTTGCAGCTTGAAGTGGCGGTGAGGTATTAAAAAATATTGAGAGGGTCTTGAAGAAGTCTTAAAAAGGCATTAAAATTAACTTGTATATACCCTGATGAAGAAATTTCATTTTGTTCATAATATGTTTTGTAAAAGAATAGTTCATTAAGTGTAAACATGTTACAATACAAAGGGAAAAGTTTTTCTTTTTCTTTTTACCTTATCATGCTTTTATTCTACTGCTCTGGCCCATTTGAGATACAGTTGTGCTGTATGATATCGGAATAGTATCGGTATCTGCAGATATCCAAATTCTTGGATCGGGATCGGATCGGAAGTGAAAAAATGGTGATCATTTTCATCTCATTACACTACAGCCACACCTCTGTAGTGGGGGTAACGACAGCTGTCATTAATGTTAATGTGGTGTTAGTTTCCTTTTGGTGGACTGAGTTACAGCAGGACTGTTTTGACTACCCCAAAGACCCAACGCTGTACAATATTTGTAAAACAAAAAATGTTGTAATTCTGCAATGCGTAAATATTAAACATGTTCAATATTTACGATAATCAGCCCTGACAATAATGGCCGTTTCAATCAAAAGTCATCTTGTGTGTGGAAAGCCGGTGTTGTGCGGAGGAGAAGCAGTACCTGCTCACCGAGCCACGGTGCAGCCCTGGCTTTACATGAGGTTCACACAGACATTCACGCATACACGGAAGGTTTCCTGATAGCTGATAGCAAAGACGGTAGCGCATCTTTATGTGTGTGGTGTGCAGTGTTTGGAATATCGCAGCACACCACACACAATACGATCAAAACTGTTCAATGACAGATTTTTTATCTTCATGTGTGGAGTCACTCACAGATTTAGATTTAGAAAATCTTTATGTGTGTACCAGCCTTAAACCGTGAAATGTGGAGCAGAGGAAAACAATTTATTTAAGCGTTGTAACATGCATATTTGTAAAAATTGAAGCGTCAACAACAATGAGCTCAAGAAATATTTAGTACGTCCCATGTGGGAGATTATCATGAACTGTGGCGCATTGTGATTACAGGGGCTGTCACTCCTTGTCCTCCTCAGATGTGGGATCGACTCTTGCCTGGAGCTAGCTCTCCTTCCTTTTTATTTTGAAATTAGATCACATTTGCCATCTACTCTACACCATTTCACATCATTTAAGACATAGACTGTTTAGACTTGTTTCAGAGGAGAATGTGATTCATAGCAGAGGCTAATATATCAGGCTAAATAGCCTATAACGAAAGCCTATCACAATCAGATATGTCAAATGAGAAACAGGTAACTTCATGTTTATTTTATATTTTATCGTGTCAGCTTGAAACCATACAATGAATGAATGAATGAATGATTTTATTTTCGTGTCATGCCACCACTGTGGCCCATCCCATATGAGATTATAAGACACAAAATACAAAAAACAAGACTAGTCAGTCCTTCCTGCCACACAGGTATTGACATACATAAACAATATACATTTACTTTCACTACTCAACTATATAATGCTCTTCTTCTCAAGGCCCAAGCCTTTTCGAGAAACAGAAAACGAAAAAAACATTCAAATGAAAAAGAAGTTTTAGCTTCTCAGCATCGTCCAACCATACAAATTCGTTATTTGGATCTACTTTACTAAACAATTGTTGTCTTATAGAATCATAGAAAGAACAGTAGAACACAAAATGAATTTCATTCTCCACCTCTTGGATATCACATAAATTACAAATTCTATCCTCCTCTGCTGTGCCAACATATCTACCTGTCTCAATGTGAAGACCAAGAACACCACTTCTCAATTGAGCACAGAGGGATCTTTTCTGTTTAGACAAATTATACAAAACATAGTTTTCCGGTCCAAATACCTTTTTTATTTCACAATAGGTATGCAGTTTTGGTTTACCCCAGATATCTAAAGCCCATCTATCTTTACTTTGTTGAAAAATAATTTCTTTTAATACATTAATCTCAACTTTCTCTTTGTTATAATAATGGTCTTCATATCCAGCTCTCAGCAAGATGTCATAAATATCTCGATCCCACGCCCCATTCGTCAACTTATCCCACTCAAAGATTTTTCTTGCAATCCTATTATGATTTAAACCTAGTATCCTATTCCATAAACGTACCATATATACACTCCACCGTACCTGATTGGGTTCCCAGCCCATATCCCCTATCACAGCTAGTGTTGGTGTGAATTTATGTACGCCAAGAAAATACTGCATGGCTCTATTTTGTACAGCCTCGCATTTAGGGTACTGTTTAAATCCCCATACTCCTACTGCATAATCTAACACTGGACATACACAACTCTGATATAATTTGGAGTATGTGGAGTACCCAACATCCCTTAAAGTCCTTATTTTAGTTATAACCCCCCCTAGTGCCCGGCTTGCTGACTCAGCCAGTAGAGAGGATCCCTTCATGAACCATGTATAACGTTAGCTGAACAGAGTGAGCATGGCAAATGAAATCTCAAACAATCAGTGAACCAATGAATGACACGTCTCAATTGCACTTCATTTTATTGAACACTAGATGTCGTACTGGAGCAGCTGTGTCATTGAAGCCTCAAGTAATGAATCATTACTCAAAAAAGGTGTTGAAGCCTCAACAAAGCCTCAATCCTTGCCCATCACTAAGTGTCACAGACGAGTCATTTATTGTTACATCTCCAGCAACATGGCAAACACTCTCCACGTCATGCAGCAACCAACCCCACGGATCTCAAAATGGCGCCTTATAGGGTGTGTCTAGCTACTGAGGGAGAACCCATTTAACATGCTGACTTGATCTCTCTTTAACAAACACTTCTTTTTAACATTATCCATATAATCTCCCTTCTATATACACACACATTTATTTACAAACACAACCTCATCCCAATTCTAGCACACACTAATAAAATACACAAAACACCCCCACTAATTACCACTTGGATGCCCCCGGAACTATAAATATGGTGTCTGTTTCCTGGGGAGGCCTTTTGCCCGAACACCCTGGAGACAACAAAGAGACTAGTGAGTAAATTTCACACACACTTTACCATTTTCAATATACTACACACACTATTTCACAACATTTGATTAGTCACAATATTTCATTTTAGTGTTAATTCATCATACAAATGCACATTAATTCTCCTGTCCCTCTTCTGCAGGTGGAACCGTGTGGCCACCACAGAACCTAGCAGCCCAGATAAGATTTAAAAAAAGACAATGAACATATCAATAATCAATAAATATGAGAATTACATTTAAATGTGTAAATATGCAATGTGCAAACTGTGCAAATACAATCTAGTGCAACTGCTTTACCAAAAGTGCTTGTGCAATTATTAAAGGGATAGTTCAACATTTTGGCAAATTGGCCCATTGCCGTAATCACTATAGTCATAGTAGTGGGTTCATTGCCCAGATAAGATTTTAAAAAGGACAATAATCGATAAAAATATGAGAATTACATTTAAATGTGCAAATACACAACGTGCAAACTGTGCAAATACAACATATTGCAACTGCTTTACCAAAAGTGCCTGTGCAAATTAAAGTGCATGGTCTGTGTACAAAGTATAATTCATGATCACTTCGTATCATGAGAAATAACCTTTTCTATTTTCTATTTCCTGTTTGATTGACGTGAGACGTGCAACGCAATTCAGCGCACCAAAGTACCTGCTTGTTCCTTTCTCCAACTTGTACAATGAAAATTTAAAAAGGAAGTTGAGAACCGGAACCAGCCTTCAAAGTAAAAGCTCCGCGTTTTGAAGAGTGTTGGCTATAGCGCCGGACAATTTAAAAGAAAAAAACAACAACCCTGAATCGAATTAAATACAAACTCACAACAAATCCCCTAAACGACTACCATTTCATAAATGATATAAAGTGATGTGATATTTCGGCTACTTTCCCCACAACTGTCAGGATCCCTGGGGGATTTTCACAATGAGGGCAGCGAATCGCACTGAGATGCTGTCAACGTCGTGAGGTGAGTGTCTAGGTGAGTGAGTCAAACTCTGTTGTGGTTGACGACTTCATCACTACTTCACTCATTAAGTAGATCAGATGTTATGATGTTTTTCATTTTTTCGACCTAACTTCTCCAACCAGTGTGTAAATTGTTGACCTGTAGCTAACGGTTAGCTCCAGAAGAAAATCAACGCTAGCAATGCTAATTGTTTACAGGTAAACTAGCTAGCAGTTGTAGCTAATAAACAGCTGTTGGATGCTAACGTTACATATTATTATTGTTATTGTCAGCTCTTTAACTGCACCTCATTTGAATATTTTCTTTGTCTGTGAGAAATGTCCTCATTCATGGTAGAAGTGAATAAATATGTATTTTTTATTTATTAAATGCTAGTTGTGTTCACAGAATGTGTGTAACTTATTACCAGCATCATGTTTATCCACAGGCTACAAAGCAGTCTAAACTAAGTCTAAATGAAATCTGAAATGTCATGTGTGTCCCTGTTTGGCAGATGTGGGTCCACCGTAGAGTTGTCACGATACCAAAATGAGTAACCACGATACTATACCAGACAAAGTATCACGGTTCCGGGTATTATCACGATACCGCGGCCTTTTTTTTTTATTATTGTTTTTATGAACTGCAATGTATTTGTACAAGTTAAATAATAAAAAATAAAATAGAATAAATACTTATTAATTACTTAGAATGTTGTTTGGTGCATGATAAACATAATACTGGTGAAGTAAGAATTAGACTGGAACAAATATTTTTATGAATAAAAAAAATCACAATAATGCTTCTTCTCCAACATAATATATTTTTATGTTTATGTATTTTCTATGTGCTTTATACTTTGACATCTTTAACTATTCATTCCTCAGCCTGTACACGGAGCATATAGCCTAATATTAGCCAATGAGTAAATAACTAGGGCATAATAACCTGGTATTCCACATATAAATCTGTGTGACGACACTGCAGGTGTTTGATGAGGTTTGATGTGTTCCCTCCTTTTGCTCCTATTGCTTGGTGGCAGCGCCTGCACAGTGGACGGGCATCGTCAATGGCTTTACCGTCTGCCCCTTGTTTTAAGCCAAAATAGCTCCATATGTGGCTTTTGGAGTTCTGTTTTTTTAGCAAAATTAGCGGTGCCACTGACGACGACAACGCCGCCGCGGCAGACTCGCCGCTCGGGCCCGGTGCTTCTGCCGTGGTGCGTGTGTTGTGTTGTGTTGTGTTGTGTTGTGTTGTGTTGTGGTGTTTGTGAGTGTGTTGTGTTGATTGTGACTGTTAATAAGCCGGGCGCGCGTCTGGGCGAGACAGAACTTGTTGTGAAGCGGAGCTGTCTTGAGTTCGTCTTCCCGGCAGAAACACACGAACAGCCAATCAGATAACAGACGGGCGGACCCAGCGTACGGAAACAGCCTATCATATCCCTGGACGTCACAGTAACAGGCAAACAGCCAATCATTCAGCAGCTGTGTAGTTAGGTTGCAGTAGTTGCCATGTGGGTCTGTTTACATGCAGTGAGAAGCCGGGAGGAGAGGAGAGGCGGCTGCTACGTAGCGGAAACTGGCACCGGTAGTAGTAATCCACGGTAGTACCGTCGTGTAGAATTTCTAGTATAGTAGGAACCGTTACGTTTTGGCACCGCGGGGTACCGTGGCTACCGTGGGTATCGTGCAACTCTAGTCCACCGTGAGCTGATGCATCACCTCATCCTATGACAGCACCAGGATCAGCTTGAAACAGCCAGAGCTGGTAAGTTGAGAGTAGAGTCCATCATTTAGAAACATTCAGGGCATTTTGATCACCACATATCCACGGACATGACTCCCTGTCATCATTTCATCGATTTATAATGTTTAAAGTTTGAATTCAGTGGGGAAGCTTTTTGTCTTCTCCTATGATGTGGTGTGTGGCAGCGTTATAGCACCACGGCAGCTCCACACAGGCCTGGCACAATACTACAGTATACACAGTCTGAAAGACCTCATCCTTCCTTACTGTCCTAGCAGAGCACTCTGCTCCCAGAATACAGGTCTAGTGACTCTCAGTATCTCTAGAAACAGACTGGGAGGTAGAGCCTTCAGTTACCAGGCTCCTTTACTGTGGAACCAGCTCTCTCCATGGGTCAGAGAGGCAGAGAGACTCTAACTACATTTAAGTCTAGGCTGAACACCTGCCATATGACAGAGCTTTTAGTTGGGGCTGGTTCAGGTATGTAACGCCGCATTATGTAATAACGCCGCATTATGTAATAACGCCGCATTATGTAATAATGTAACAAATCTTCACGTCATTATGTAATAACGTCGCATTATGTAATAATCTGCCGCATTTTGTAATAAAAATCTTGAACGCAATATGTAATAAACTTTGCCGCATTTTGTAATAAGTTGTTACATTTTGCATCACTTATGTTACACTTTTTTATAAAAAAATGTAATAATTTGGTGTTATGTTAAACCACCAAAATGGATGTCTTAATTAGAAAAAACATTAACAATATTGAGATGTTTCCCGATTGTTCATGTACTCTGTGGAGGGATGACATGGACCAACTGGAGCTCCAGGCCGGGTCCAGCTCTGCTCCAGTGAGTCTTGACAGTTCATGAGGGAAAATCCTTTTTTCAAAAATGGCTGGATTATACCACTTTCCCTTGGTCGATTGAGGTCCAGTAAAAAGGATGGTCTTTTTCTCTCTAGCCATAAATGATGTCTGGCAGAGTCAACCATGTGGGACTCATAGCTCATTATTATTATTTTTTTTTATAATAATTTTTTTTATTTTACAATTAATAATACTGCACAACTGAAAGGTGAGTTTGAGGGTCCTGTGTGCATGTGTAGGTGAGTGAGTGAGTGAGGTGGTGCAGAGGAAGAAGTGAGAGCTGTCTGATAAAGTTTGTAAAGGTAAAGGTAAAGGTACTTTATTAGTCACATATACAGGTGTACAGGTGAAATTCTTTCTCTGCATTTAACCCATCCCTGAGGAGCAGTGGGCAGCCGCGGTGCAGCGCCCGGGGACCAACTCCAGATTTAAGCCAGTGCTCTGGTCAGGGGCGCTGACTGGAGGATTACCTAACATGTTTTGGTGGTGGGGGAAACCGGAGTACCCGGAGGAAACCCACGCAGACACGGGGAGAACATGCAAACTCCACACAGAAAGGCCCTGGGCGGCCCAGGATTCGAACCCAGGACCTTCTTGCTGTGAGGCAACAGTGCTAACCACTGTGCCACCGTGCCGTGTTATGTTGTTGTATAGTTACGTTGGGTCGGACGCTACAATATCAATAAAAACATGTGCTTAACATAGACGTCGGACGCGAAACAGCCGCGGAGCTGAGCCAGTTTCCTTTAACAGATTGTGCCAGATGTGCCAGAGCGCGCACCTCTGTGCCAGGCTCGTGTTCTGCAGCGATTTGTTTATTCATCTTAACAGAGCACGAGCGAGATTTAACACACACATTCACACAGGCGACACACACATACGGGCTACACATGATACACATACCCACACACACACACATCTGAGGGGCCGAGGCACCTGTCAGAATAACACTGACTTTAAGCATACCAGCATGCATGCGTCCGACCCAACGTAACTATACAACAACATAACACAAACTTTATCAGACAGCTCTCACTTCTTCCTCTGCTCCACCTCACTCACTCACTCACCTACACATGCACACAGGACCCTCAAACTCACCTTTCAGTTGTGCAGTATTATTAATAATGACGGATGAGTATGTAAAATAAAAAAAATTATTGTAAAAAAAAAAAAATAATAATGAGCTATGAGTCCCACATGGTCACGTGACTCTGTGTAAAAACATGACATCATAATACACATATGGCTAGAGGAGAGTTAAAAGACCATCATACTTTTTACTGGACCTCAATCGACCAAGGGAAAGTGGTATAATCTGATATTTTAGATCGGAGTTTTGAAAAAAGCGTCAAATCATCCAGCCCTCTCCCTCACGTATTTTACCCGGGCGGCGATGCACCATTCTTGGGGAGCGCTCTGGCAGGACCCCCTCTCTGGTTCTCCGGGCCTGGAGCTTCTGGTTCTCGTTTTACAGCTGCTGCTTGCAGATGATGATAATTTTTCAGTAATTTAAATGGATCAGCTGGGCAAATTTTGATAAAATGTTAAATCCCCCCCCCCAGCTGCGGCTCCGGGGGCGGTGATCCCAGCCGCCCCTGCCGCTGCTGGAGCAGAGCTGGACCCGGCCTGGAGCTCCAGTCGGACCGTGGTCCATGTCATCCCTCCACAGACGAACATGACCCGGGCATTATTGTCGGTGGGCAAGGGGGGAGGGAGAGACGCGGAGCGGTTACCATCCGCGTGGGACGCGCTGTCGGAGGAGACCGCTCTGCTCAGCGGGGAGGAGGAGCAGCGCGTATTATTGTTAATGTTTTTTCTAATTAAGACATCCATTTTGGTGGTTTATTACATAATGCACCAAATTATTACATTTTTTTCATAAAAAAGTGTAACACCCGCAATATGTAATAAGTGATGTAAAATGTAACAACTTATTACAAAATGCGGCAAAGTTTATTACATATTGCGTTCAAGATTTTTATTACAAAATGCGGCAGATTATTACATAATGCGGCGTTATTACATAATGACGTGAAGATTTATTACATTATTACATAATGCGACGTTATTACATAATGCGGCGTTACACGGTAGCTCTGAGCCATTGTATAGCTACAGCTACAGTATAGACTTAGACTGCTGGGGGACACATCACATTACATGAAGCCCTCTCCTCGCCTCTCTTTTTGTGTTGTTATCACCTATTGTACTTCACACCCTCTCTGTGTTTTCCACAGATTTCTCTAGAGCTCCACCTGCAGCGCCTCCTTTCCTCTGCCCCTACACCAACCAGCCTGCCCATCAGTGCTCCTGCTCTCCTGTGGATGGAGTGTCACTCACCTCAGATGCTTTGGAAGGAGCTTCAACATGTCTGCTTTCTGAGCTCCAAACTGTACCTACTAAGATGGCTTTCACAGCGAAACACAGCCTGCTTTCTAGTGCAAAGGATAGTACTAAGACACAGACATGCTGGGTGCCAGGTTTTTACAAATGTTGAACAATTAATAAATGAATTTGGAATTTATATTACCTCCAGAACCTCCATTGGCTCACAATTTCTTATCATAGTCAGTTCAAAGTCCTTCTCCTCACCTTCAAAGCCCTCCAGAACCAGGTCCATCCTACCTTACTCACCTTGTTGGACCATCACACCCCTCCCACTGCCTCCGCTCCTCCTCTCAGTACCAAGCACAAAACCTGGGGTTACAAAGCCTTTTCCATCACTGCCCCCTCCACTTTGAACTCTCTCCAACACCTGTGACTGTACTGGCTCAAATGCTTTCAAATATTTGCTCATAACCCACCTTTTCACACTTGCTTTTAGTCCCAAAATGTAATAAGCTTCTGTGTTTCATTGTTCATGTGTTGATCATATTCTTTATTGTATTTATTGCATGTATTCTTTTATCTTGTTGTTTTTACTATGTAAAGGTGACTTTGAGTAAATAAATAGAATGTTTTATTACTCTTATTAATCAGTGACTGACACAGTGCTTCAGTCAAGAGGTCATGAGATTAGCAGAACAATCATAGGGTCACACTGCCCATCTACTTCAGAGCTGGCACAACAATGCTGTTAAGTGCAGAAGCAAGGCTCTAATGCCTGACCACTGTTGGCATATCCTTCTGAGTGTCGCTCCCCTATGTATTTTCTTGCAGTAGTGTTTAATACACTTAGATTTTGCTATGGATATACTTGTTATATTTTTCAACTTCTCATGTATTTTTCTATTAGGCATTGTATTTGAATAGTGTGATATTTCTATGCTGTTACTGGTATGGCTTATGGTGGTTCCATTGGCATGGGCATATGTGTACTGACACAACACAGTCCATTTTGGTGTGTGTGTACCCCTGTGCTCAGGCTTGTGTTTTTCTCAGGAAGTTTTCATATTGATGTTTTAAAAACACTAGAATAAAATAAGAACTTGTATTATTGTATTTTGCGATTCAAACATTGTGACTGTAGCACTTTCTAACATTTTCATGTTATATGTGAGGTTTTGTATTTGCAACTGCTTCCTGCATTCTGGTGATCACATGACCACCATATGATACTTAAGATGGCGTCCAGGTGGTATCTGTATGTCTGACGAAGAGCGGCTGTCCCTCGAAACGTTACATCTTCCTGCTATTAAACAGACTGCATTTTGGAGCCCTGTGGTGTGCGAGCTGTTTATCCTTTTACCTTCTGACTCCTGTTTTGTCGGCTCAGCACCTGCCCAAAATTCTTGGCACGGATGTGCGTGTGGCTCTCCTTTTGTTTAGATTTAAGTGCAGAAGCATCATTGGAGACTCCTGCCACCTTTTGAACAGCCTCTCCCAACTCTTTCCATCGGATCAGAGATATTGAAGTCGGAGATGCAGTACTGTAAGACTCAAGTCACAGTATGTAAAGTGTCTGATGACAATAAAGAGAACCTTGACTTTAACCATATAACACATCCTAACTTAATTCTTCTGTAGCAAAAGTGTTCCAGACAGGCACCACACAGTTGAAAGCATGACAAGATATATGATATGTGCGAGCAATTGTAAAAAAAGAAGAAAGAAATTCAATGGATTTTGAGTGTACAGCAATATGAACAAAGGCTCCCGCACACTGTCTTTACTTGCATAGGTTTATTAAACAACGTTTCGGTCCTGAGACCTTCATCAGGTTCACAAGGACGGTCTCAGGACCAAAATGTTTTTTAACAAACTTATGCAAGTATAACCCGCTAGTTACTACATGCAGTTTTTTACAGATACACATCCTACATACTGCTATGAATCATTAAAAAGTCTGTTATACAGCCTTTCCAGTGCAGGTCAGTGAGGTTAAGACTGAGAAAAGTTTCACACTTCATAGTTGTAAAAAAAAAAAAAGTCAGTACAGTGCAGTTAACAAACACATCAGAGTCAGGTTCTGAGTTCCAACTTACAAAATTTAATTCATGAACACAATGCATAAAAACAATAGAAAGTAACTAAATTCCAAAGACGAGAACAACAAGAAGAAGAAAAAAGAAAGATTCAGAAAGTGCTCCTGATGACTTGCATTGCTTCTGACAGCCAGGAGGGGTGTGATGGTCCAACAAGGTCAGTGAGGTGGGATGGACCTGGTTCTGGAGGGCTTTGAAGGTGAGGAGAAGGACTTTGAACTGAATGTGATAAGGAATTGTGAGCCAATGGAGGTTCTGGAGGTAATATAAATTCCAAATTCATTTATTAATTGTTCAACATTTGTAAAAACCTGGCACCCAGCATGTCTGTGTCTTAGTACTACCCTTTGCACTAGAAAGCAGGCTGTGTTTCACTGTGAAAGCCATCTTAGTAGGTACAGTTTGGAGCTCAGAAAGCAGACATGTTGAAGCTCCTTCCAAAGCACCTGAGGTGAGTGACACTCCATCCACAGGAGAGCAGGAGCACTGATGGGCAGGCTGGTAGGTGTAGGGGCAGAGGAAAGGAGGCGCTGCAGGTGGAGCTCTAGAGAAATCTGTGGAAAACACAGAGAGGGTGTAAGACCAAGGCCAAAGTACAATAGATGATAACAACACAAAAAGAGAGGAGAGGGCTTCATGTAATGTGATGTGTCTCCCAGCAGTCTAAGCCTATACTGTAGCTGTAGCTATACAATGGTTCAGAGCTACCTGAACCAGCCCTAACTAAAAGCTCTGTCATAGAGGAAGGTCTTCAGTCTAGACCAGGTATCACCAAATGGCGGACCTCGGTCCGGACCCAGACCGAGTGATGGTTCGATCTGGACCTGAGACCAATCTCTAATAAGTTAACATTTTCCCGTTCCGACGGGACAGCGGGCTCAGTCAATACGACAGCCTCACTCAATTGAGCCAATCAGATCGTTTGTTTACCCTGCGCGGCCAGTGCGTCCGAGGGGGAAAGAGAAAGGAGACGGAGTGCAGCAAAAGTTGATGCTGAAGTCAAAGGCGAGCTGCTGCTGCCACCACCGCCGCCTTGGTTGTGTGTGTGCGTGGGGGCCGTTCAGATGGGACTCTTGTGCGCACAAACCTATTTACTTTCATGTGTGCTCACAACCAAAAGCAACGCCGTTGTGGTGCGTATTCGGTGTGATGTGCTTGTTTCCTGCTTCTCCTGCTGGTGTTGTGTCAGAGCCCCCGGTTCTGCCTCAGTCTGTAGCCCATCTCTCCTAACTTGTTCACACGGAGCTCTGCCCCGTTTGAAAGGAGCAGGAAGTCCGTATGCAGAAAGACGTCGGCTCTGAGATGTAAAATGTGTGTTATACTGTTGAAGAGAAACACCCGTTTCAGGACTACTGACTTGCATCACCAGAACAGAACAGACATGTCCTGTGATTTTCAGCCTCCTTCCATACAGTAGCCTATTTAATGGAGGGGTACAATGCAATGACAGTGCAGTTATCAAGATGCTTTTGACACCTTGGCCTCAAAAAAAGAAAGGAAAAAAACACCAAACAAACAGGGAAAACCCCTTATTTACTCTATCTTGTTCTCTTTAATTGAAATACAGGCCTTAAATTAATTTGCTTGGGAGCTATTTATTCATGAAAAGGGGGGGTGGGCTATGTTAAAATTGACAATAGATTTGAAAATGCACTTTGTTGATTTTATTTAATTGACATAGGGGTAGTCTATAAGACGCCATTTGGACTTTATAAGGTTCAGACCTTTCACTTGGATGAAAGTTTAGTAACTGGACCTCAATGAATTTTAATTGAATACCCCTGGCCTAGACTTACATGTAATTAGAGTGTCTGCCTCTTTGACCCCTAGAGAGAGCTGGTTCCACAGTAAAGGAGCCCGGTAACTGAAGGCTCTAGTTACTGGGAGTCACTAATGGCGCGTTTCCACTAGCACGGTACGACACGGCTCGGCTCGGTGCGCTATTTGCGTGTTTCCA
>CM064907.1:35557336-35568790 GCA_030347415.2 Decapterus maruadsi | reverse complement strand
TCAGTTTAAATGTCCTTGAGATAACTATAACCTGGATGAATGAGAATATGGACAGGCTTCTGCTGTCTTCACAGGTCTCACTGATGTCTCCTTTCTGGTTTTGTCCTCAGGACTCTGGGCTGAAGGAAGACACAACTCCACAGGTAAACAGAGAGGATGAGGACACATGAAGCTGCTGGTGGATGGATGAGTGGTGTCTACGTCTCAACACTGACATCATGATTTCACTGTCAACACTGACCACCGTCCTGCTCACAGATGAATGAAGGAATGAATTTATTTTCAAACATGTATATATAAAAAAAGTATGTGTCTATTAGTACATACAAAAGGAGAAAAAAAAGAGAAATTAAAAGATAAAATAAAATAAAAAATAAAGCCAAGACATAACAAAACACCGCACATTGTTTGAAAAAGCAGTGGGAAGAAGTACAATACAATACTTTTTAATTTCCCACCCTGTTTAACTGTTCTTTAGTTTGTAACTACACATATATCCTTATAACTACATAATACACCTATATACATACATTTCATAAATATTTATATACATTTTACATTTACAAAATATAAAAATAAACTACATATCCTTATAAATATATCAAACAATAACAATCAAACCTATTCTATGTATAGATTTATCCCTGCATACTTCCTATTCCATGTACTTGTAAATATGTTTTGTACCTTTTTTTCATATATAATCGGTTATATATATATATATATATATATATATATATATATATATATATATATATATATATATATATATATGTATATATATGAAGGAGACCCTGGACTGGACTGTCGTCCAGTCCAGGGTCTCCTTCTCCAGCAACAACATCACGGTTTATCCAATTTTGCAGAGCAGACTGTTCCAGGGCTTTTTAACCACGATGAACCGGCAAAGAAATAGGAAGCCTTCACTTTCAAAACGCGCGGCTGTCGGCTATATTGACGTCATGCCTAATTTATCTTTCAGTAGGCTACTGCCGTGAAAGGCTGTTGTAGGCTACTGTATTCCCATCAATCAAACAAAATCACACCATTGCTTCTTCATGTCGTAATGATAAATAATGCAACATCAATATTCTTGAAACAAAATTATCTATGATAATTTTTTTTTTTTTTTTTTTTTTTTTTTTTTTTTAAAGATCTGTGCGTGGGGGGCACAAGCATTTCTGAGGGCGGGCCAGGCCCCTATGGCCCGCCCATAGCGACGGGTATGAGAGAGGGTTCAGGGCTGGAGTCTTTAGGGGGGGTTGGAACTGGGGGGAAGCCTGGGTAGGCTGAGCTCACTTCCTGGTTCAGGCCTCTGATGTCACTTCTTTGTTTCCGTCCTAAACCCAGCGCTGATATTTCTGTGTTGTTCATGAAACCGCAGGACGCTAACGAGAGAGGACACTGTTGTTTTGAAACTTTTCATGTGCTGATGCAAAATGTAGCTACATTGTAATAGCAACTCTCTTGTTGTCATGGTTTTATATCAGTGTCATTCTTCATGCTACCACAAGATGGAGCTAAAGTCATTAATCTTCACCTGCTCAGGTACAAGTGGAGCTACACTTTGGATTTGGTCATTTCTCTTTCAATCAAACTCACTTCTTTTACTCTTCACTCTCTTCTCTGTGTTCAGAGCCTGTCAGGTTGGTGGGAGGAGCCAGTCGCTGTGCAATTGAGCTGCACCTGGAACGAGGAGAGTGGAGACCAGTGGACGGTGACTACGACTACGACTGGAACCTGAAGGCAGCATCTGTAGCCTGTAGAGATCTGGACTGTGGCTCTGCTGTTTCAATAAGAACAAGAGATGAGTCCTCAGAGAGGTCTGTGTGGGAGATCGACACTGGCTGTGTTGAGTCTGGATCTACCCTGATGGACTGTTCATATCCAGATTCCTCTTCCTTCACCGTGGAGATCAGCTGTTCAGGTGAGTCATCAGTGACATCATCAGTGACAGTCAGGTTCAGTGTCTTCCTTCCTTTGTAGTGGAGACAGAAATGTTCAGTAACTTGTTCTTTTTGTATTGAAGTGAGTGAAGGTCTGAAAACAAGACATTAAAGAGGAACTAGACTTCCGGGATCGCGCAGCTACAAGATGGCAGCCTAGTTTCTCGCGCTCCCCGACCGACACAGAAAACGGCCCTAAACAAGTTGAAAATACCCTCAACAACGAATTGAAGCAAATATGACGGACAATAGGGCTAATAAGGGAACACATATGAAGACCAGAAGCACCGCAGCGGTAGGAGATGAGGATGAATGGCCTCTGCTAACTCAGCCTAGCCGGAGTAGCTCTCCAACGCTACACGAGGAAAAAGAAGCAGAAGACGCAACCCTGCACTCCATCCTAAACGAGATAAAGGACTTCAGACGTGACAACAACCAACAACTCGCGGAGATTAAGCAGGAATTGCATAGCACCAACAACAGACTGGAGGAGGCTGAAGGTAGGATCGAAGAAACCGAGACAGCACTGCAGGCCATGGCTACGCTAATGGAAAAGCTAATGAAACGCCAGGTGAGCATGGAGGCTAAGCTAACGGACCAGGAGGGGCGAGCCCGCCGGGATAATCTCCGATTACACGGTATACCTGAGAAGGAGGAGGGAGCCAACATGTGCGCCTTCCTGGAGAAACTACTGAGTGATACACTGGATATCCGCGGAATCAGGATCGAACGAGCACACCGGAGCCAAGCACCTGCACCGGATGACCCACAGGCGAGACCCCGGTCCATAATCGCAAAGTTCACTAGTTACAGAGTCAAGGAAGAAGTTATCCGCAGAGCTTGGCAGAAAAAAGCAGTGTATTACAAGAACACACGCTTCTTCGTGGATCACGACTACCCGGCTGCGGTGCTTAAGAAACGTTACGAGTACACTGAAGCGAGAAAGATCTTGAGGGAGAGAAAAATTAAGTTTCAAACCCCCTATCCGGCCAAGCTACGGGTCCACTACGATGACGGCACAGAGACGTATCAGAATGCAGGGGACGCCACAGCGTACATGGCGAAACGAGGATTCCCCGTCACCGTTATCACGGCCCCAATCGACACAGACCACCGGGAGATGCAACTCCTATCATCATGGCAGATGGCCGGAGACCCGAGGGGAACATCAGACGTGGACGCAGGACCACAACGACAGGAGAGACCCTCCCACAGATCCTACAAAGAGAGGTTACAGCAGTTTAAACACACGCACTCAACAAAGTGAATCCAAACGGTGACCCACAGGCTACTCACATGAACCCAGATGAGTAATTTATGTTTACCCAGCCTTGTAGAGCAGACTATTTTATTTTGGTCCCAGTAAGAGTTTACCAGGAATTAATCTATTTAACACATAACTTAAGAGGGGGATAGATGGAGGGAGGAGAGAGAGAGGGGGAAGAAGGAGACGGAAGGAGACCTGTCAGTTTTAAGTGAAGGGGGACACATGTACTTTACTTTGATTATAGACTCAGAGACCCAACCTAGAAAGAAAAGAGGGAAAAGAAAAAGTTAATTTTATGACTTATGTTATAAAAATTGCAAGGGTCCAACCTACCTTAGTTCTATTTCTGTTTGCTGCCCCCCCCCCCCCCCCCCCCCCCATACCGCCTTCCCCCACTCTTTATTTTATTTCATTATTATTATTATTATTACTATTATTATTATTATTTATCTATTTTATTTTTCCCTCACTTTTCCTCTGATGTAAGACTTGGACACTACATAAACTGAAAAATGGGGTCACGAGTGAAGCCTCTCAGGGAAAAACCAAACCATAAAAAACAAATACTTATGGTAACTAATTAAGGTCTCCTAGTTCTTTATACAACATTGTCGGGACACGGGAACGCAAAGGACATGTCAGAGACATGAGCCCATCTTCCAGGGCCCCTCTCTCTGTGAGGAGAGGACTTTCCCTCAAGGAGTGCTTAAACACCAGAAGCACCCGAAAGGCTCGATTCGATCGAGCCTCATCGATGGAGGCAACAAACACGAAAGTAAACAAAGAAGACTCATTTAGATGTAAGTTATTTTTACATTTGTACATAGTTCTGTTCACTGAGTTCACAAATGTTTTTGGGATGTTTAAGGTCTTAAAAATCACAGCACAACACAGGGAGAAAGACAACACAAATAACCTGCAAAATAAATGACAGACAACCAGAATATTAAGATTATTTCATATAACATAAATGGAATCCTAAATCCAGTGAAAAGAAGTAAGATTCTGAGTAAACTGAAAAAAGGAAAAGCACACATAGCATTGTTACAGGAAACGCACCTGAGCCCAACTGAACATGAGAAATTGGGGAGGCTGGGTTTTTCAAAAGTGTTTTACTCATCATACAAATCTGGTAGTAGAAGAGGTGTAGCCACCCTAATATCTCAAAGACTCCCCTTTGAGAAGACTCAGGAGATTAAAGATAAAGAAGGGAGATACTCACTGATCTCAGGGAAAATAGAGGGCACTGAAGTTTCGATACTGAATGTTTATATTCCCCCCGGCAGTAATATAACAATCTATAGAAAAATATTTGATTTAATGTCTGAAGCAACAGGCATTCTCATTTGTGGAGGTGATTGGAACATTCGAATTAACCCAAGGCTAGACTCTTCCAAATTATTTTCACAAAGCTCAATTCATAAAAAAATTAAGATTCTCATGTCAGAGCTGGGGGTGATTGACCTATGGCGTGATGTTCATCCATCAGAACGAGACTACACTCATTATTCTAACCCACATGATGTGTACTCGAGACTCGATTATTTTTTTATTTATAAGAGGGACCGCCATAGAGTACAGCAATGTGAACATGGAAATATTGACTTATCAGATCATGCCCCTATCCTGTTAACAATTCAAATAAACAACAGCCCTAGAAATACGCTATGGAAACTAAACTCCAGTATCCTTAATGATCAGCAATTCAAAACACAAATAAAAAGAGAAATAGAACTGTTTCTACAAGAAAATAACAATAATGAAGTTACCTCAGAAATCGTATGGGATACACTTAAGGCTGTCTTCAGGGGGAAAATAATTTCATATTGTGCAAAAAAAAAGAAAGAAAGACAAGAAACTCTAGCAAAATTAACTAGAGAACTGGAAGAGCTTGAAACAAAACACAAAAAAGACTCGAATCAGAATATTGAGTTACAACTAAAAGAAATCAGGAAGGCGATAAACACCTGGTACACCCAAGAAACGCAAAAAAAAAATGTTCTTCACTAAACAAAAATACTATGAGACGGGCTCAAAGTTCACAAAGCTGTTAGCAAGAAAACTACAAAAACAGAAAGCAGACAGCACTATTCACAAAATCAGGAATCCAATTACAAAAGACCTGGTATATAAAAGAGAAGAAATACAATCAGCCTTTCAAAATTATTACAAAGACTTATATTCCCAATCACAATTAGAGGAAGAACAAAATATTAAAACATTTTTAAACTCTCTTAACCTACCTATCTTAAACGAGCAGCAAAATAAGGAATCAACGGCAAAAATAACAGAAGAAGAATTAGACAAAGCCATATCAAGGCTAAAAACCAACAAGTCACCCGGACCAGACGGATTCTCATCCGAATGGTACAAAGTCTTCAGGACTGAATTAAAACCATACCTCCTTCACATATTCAATAAAGCTTTAAAAGAAGGAAAAATCCCACCAACATGGAAGGAGGCCACTATAACAGTCATACCCAAAGACGGGAAAGATCAATTAGAATGCGGCTCGTTTAGACCAATCTCAATTCTCAATATTGATTACAAATTATACACATCGATTCTCGCAAGACGAGTAGAAAAAGTTCTCCCCCAGCTCATCCATACAGATCAGACCGGATTCGTTCCGCAGAGACAAACACACGACAATATAAGACGATCACTACATGTACTAAGCCACATTCAAGAACATAAATTACAGGCCTTACTGATCAGTTTGGATGCAGAGAAGGCCTTCGACTCAGTGAGCTGGGAGTTCTTATACCTGGTCCTTGAGAAATTCGGCTTTCACAAAAATTTTGTTAATGCAATTAATTCATTATATAACAACCCTACTGCCAGAGTTAAAATAAATGGACATCTATCAAAGATCATCAAATTAGAAAGAGGTACAAGACAGGGTTGTGGGATGTCGCCGCTTCTTTTTGCTCTCTTCATAGAGCCGCTAGCCCAATGGATCAGGCAGACAGACAACATCAAAGGAATTAACATAGATAATGACAAACACAAGGTGGCGCTGTACGCAGACGACATCTTGGTGTACCTAACTGAACCAACTAAATCTCTCCCCGAATTATTTAAATTGCTAGAACAGTATGGTAAATATGCAGGATACAAGTTAAATATCCAGAAGACGCAAACTTTAAAACTTAATTACAACCCACCAATAGAACTCAAAAAGAGATTCCATATGAAATGGGACCAAGAAGCAATAAAATATCTTGGAATATTATTACCAAAAGATATAACCACAACTAAAAAAATAAACTATGACCCACTTATAAACAAATTAAAAACAGATATTGCAAGATGGAATTCAAATCCATTTATGAGTTTGACGCAAAGAATAGAAGCAGAAAACTTCTTAGGATTCTGTATCTGTTTCAAGCTCTCCCAGTCGAAATAAAACCCCACAATTTAATGAGTGGGACAAAATTCTCTCAAGATTCATCTGGCAAGGGAAAAAACCGAGAGTAAGATTTAAAATGTTGCAACTCCCCAAAAAAGAGGCGGGAATGGCAGTCCCACATAGGGGTGTGCATTGGCACTGCCCTCCCGATTCGATTCGATTACGATTCAGCAGGTAACGATTCGATTCGATTCGATTCTCCGATGCATTGCGATGCATTGCAATGCATCAAAATTCTACTGCACACAACACGGCAAATTTTTCATCAGTCATGAGATATTGGACAACAGATTTTATCGACTGCTATTTTAGTATGATCACTCTATTGTATATTTGACATAAATGTCATTAAATAAAATAAAATTGAATGGTATGGGTATTGGATATGGCATTTTCAAACCTGAAAAAGAAAACATAAAAAACATAAATCACTTCTAGGGCTGCCCCCAAATGTCGACCAAAAAATCATTAGTCGATTGGTTGCAGGAAAAAACAAACAAATCTTTGGAGTTGTGTCTTGTCAAAAACTCAAAATCAATGTGACTGAAAGTCTACGGGACTTTTATTTTGAAGGGCCAGATACAGGAAGTAGTGACACTTTTTTGTTTTGTTTACACGGCACGGCAATTCTCTCTCTATTTTTTTTTTTTTTTGTCAAAAGCGCTGTAGCGGGTGCTGCTCCTGCCGTGTCCACAGCGAGTGTCACGGAGCAGATCCATGATCGCACCGCTGCATCAGTGAGACCCCAGCCTGAGCTCAGTCACTCACCCTCCTCCTCTAGCCTAGGCTACTGTGTGATAAACGGGCGTACTGCCTGTAGTAACGGTAAAACCAGACCGGCTTGTTGAATCTCGGACCCAACACGGCCGGACTCATGAGTGTTAATTAATTAATTCTCAACCCGACCGCGGGTAAAAAAAAGAAAAGAAAAAGAAAACCAGCAGCAACACTGTTACTGCTGGTGCTGCCGCTTAGCATGTAGCTACAGGCTGCGCATGTCGTTGCTCCGGAAATGCCCTCGGAGGTAATTGAAACTTCATAACTTTATTTGAGGCCAGAAAATAACGAGGGACATAATCGATTATGGCACGTCGCCGCATCGATGCTGAATCGCGCATGTCCCGCATTGCAATGCATCGCCGAATCGATTATTGTTGACACCCCTAGTCCCACATCTGAGAAATTATTTTTACTCAACTCAGATTAAGCCACTACTGAATTTATGTAATCCGGAATATAACGCAAGGTGGAAGGATATAGAAAAAACCTTAATTAAGGATTCCCCGATTCAAGCAGTGTTAGGTAATAAGGAAACAAAACAAACAATAAGTAAACTAAAAAACCCATGGCTGAAGTTCCAACTTAAAATCTGGAACACAATCAAAACAGATTACAAATTACGGGATAAATTATGGTTCATCAGATGGATTGCATATGATCCTGACTTCAAACCAAACCAATTAGATCTCAGATTCAAAACCTGGACAAGTAAAGGGATCTCAACATATTACTCACTTACGAATAAAGGAATACTAAAAGACTTCCAAACGCTAAAAAGAGAATTCTCCTTAGAACAGCAAGACTTTTACAGATTCTTGCAACTCCGTAATTATTTTGATAAATGCAATAAACCTCCTCACGTAGACCTAGAAGATGCAATATTAAAAGAATTCTTGAGGTCATACTCAAATGAATCAATTAAAGGCGCCATCTCTAGGTTGTACAAGGGCCTCCTAACAAAAAAACCATACACCACAGAATATATCAAAAATAAATGGGAAAAAGAGGGACAGCTTGACATAACCAAAGAAGAATGGCTTAACTATTGCAAAATTCTGTGGAGATGCACAAGTGCACACACATGGAGGGAATTCGCGGGGAAGTGTTTGATAAGATTCTTCACTACCCCAAAGAAGAAATTTTATTACACAGGGGAAGACCCCAAATGTTGGAGAGGATGTGGAGATCAAGATGCAAATCATTGGCATGTGTTCTGGAAATGCCCAGGGTTACAGAACTTTTGGTCAGGGGTCCATAAAACAATGGAGGAGATATTTCATATAAAGATACCCAACCAATTTGAAACTTTTATCTTAGGCAAATCAGATGTTATTACTGGAAACACTAATAGATATCTTTTCATAATTATGGTAACTGTAGCTAAGAAAAATATCACGAGACACTGGCTGCATCCCGAACCTCCCACAGTGAGTGAATGGATGGACACGATTGATGATATATATCGAATGGAAAAAAATCACACATTCACTAAATTTACAGATGGAAAGATTTGACAAAATATGGTCAAAGTGGGTATCCTTTGTTGAAAAAAGACGACCTAATCAAAGGGACAGAACAGATTGATCCTAATTAAACAACAAAACATTGGGGTAATACACAGAAAGAATATAGGCCTACCACTGCTAGCCCAATCTCCCATGTGTTGTTCTTTTGTTTGTTTTTTTGTCTTCCAATGTACATCCCAGTTCCTATGTTTCTTCTGTTCTATTAAGTTAATTATTACCCATCCCTACCCCCTGTTTAGAGGGGAGGGAGGGGGGAAAAGAAAAATTTTTTTTTAATATGTATGATTATGGTTATACTTTCTTTTTTATTATTATTTTTTTTCATTGCTGATAATGTGCCATATCTTAACTAAATATTTTATTGTTTTGGGGGTAAAAAAGCAGAGCACTACAGAGTTAATAATACAGTATCAGACATCGGGTAGTTAAATGTCAACTACTTAGATTTTGTTTTTGTTGTTTAGGTTTTAAAAAATCATATTTGCAAGATTATGGTTGTCTCTTATCTTCATTTATTTATTTACTGATGTTTAATATTCTCATTGTTGGTATTATGCCACACTTTAGAAAAAAGTGGCTGGAAAGTGACTACCAAATGTCTACTGGATTTTTGTTTTTACCTGTGCAACACAGGCGTATTCATTGTGTCTTAATATGTTGTACACACTTCTCAGTAAGGTTGTTGATTCATGTCGAGTAGTAAAACCATTTTCCATTTTTCGAAGAGAGAAACTGTACTGTGAGGTTCTAACATTACTCAGTTATTTTTGTGACAAACATTTACTTCCTACAGCAAGAGTACTGGATGTTTCACATGTGTACTGTATCTTGCATTGAATAAAAATTGTAAATAAAAATAAATAAATAAAGAGGAACTAAGCAGGATTTCTCCTGTGGCTCTGCTCCATTTGTGCCTTAATTAAAAAGCTGTGGAGTAATTGTGATGGTGAACTACATGACTTGTGACTTGTTAGGAGTGACAGCGGAGGCTCTCTGTCTTCACCTGGCATGTCACGGCTGAGGCTTCGTTGTAAACAAATGCACATGGAGGAGAGGAGCGCAACCAAAACCCCTTTAGTTCCCCTTTAAAGTAACATTGCAGAGTTTTGCTCAGTTTTTTCGGCCTTAAAATAATGTTTCCAGACTCATTGCAGTGATAGAAAAATGGTTAACAGGATGAATGGAGCTGCTGCCACGGTCTGAGCGGGGTCGCCTCGGCTGAAACCGCACTGTAACTTCCCTGCACGGGTGTGAAACACTGCCCCCCCTCCTCCCCCCCCCCTCTGCGTCGAGGAGAGACGAGGTGGGTAAAAGCGAAACTTATGGTTCCCCTCCGGTCGTCGCCGCCGTCGTGGCCACCGCCGACCTCCCCCCACCCTCCACCACCTGCCACACAGTCTCCATGCAAACATGTGGTAAATACTGTCGTTTATTTAATCAACGCTAGATGAGCTGGCTGCTTAGTTTCGTTTTCGTTTAGTTTCGTTTTCTCCCGCACTGAGCTGAAACTCTGCAATGTTGCTTTAATATCTGAACTTCCATGACTCTTTAGAAACTCCTGGAGGTTAAAGTGGACTAAGCAGGTGGTTGACTGATGATGGTGAAGTTGTTTCTGTGAAGATGTTGAAGTCCAGACCGTTGGTTGACTGGAGTCTTTGACTCAAGAGCTGGACTGAGAGTTTCTTTAATGTTGTGTTGGGGACAGAGAAGGAAGTCATTTCTGGACACATGCTGATGACTTTCAAGTTGATGTGACAGTAAATAAAGGTGAATGTTGTGTCTCTCTCTGCAGACTCTGTCAGGCTGCTGAATGGGACCAGTGTGTGTTCAGGCAGACTGGAGGTCAAGTCCAACCAGTCTGACCAGTGGTGGTCCTCAGTGTGTGAAGATGACTTTGACCAGCAGGATGCAGAGGTGGTCTGTAGGGAGCTTGGCTGTGGGGCTCCTTCAGTCCTCCAGGGGGGGCTCTATGGAGCAGTGGAGGCTCCAATGTGGACCACAGAGTTCCAGTGTGGAGGCAAGGAGTCAGCTCTCCTGGACTGTAGAAGCTCAGGCTCAACTAGAAGCAGCTGCTCACCTGGCAAAGCTGTTGGACTCACCTGCTCAGGTACAAGTGGAGCTACACTTTGGATTTGGTCATTTCTCTTTCAATCAAACTCACTTCTTTTACTCTTCACTCTATTCTCTGTGTTCAGAGCCTGTCAGGTTGGTGGGAGGAGCCAGTCGCTGTGAAGGTGAGGTGCAGCTGAAACTAGGAGAGTGGAGACCAGTGTACGGCAGCCTCTGGACCCTGAATGCAGCATCTGGAGTCTGTAGAGATCTGGACTGTGGCTCTGCTGTTTTAATAAGAGAAGGAAAGGAGTCCTCATGGAGGTCTATGTGGGAGATCGACCCTGTCTGTGTTCTGTCTGGATCTACCCTGAAGGAGTGTTCATATCCAGGTTCCTTTTCCTCCACCATAGAGATCAGCTGTTCAGGTGAGTCATCAGTGACATCATCAGTGACAGTCAGGTTCAGTGTCTT
>CM064907.1:35522336-35549836 GCA_030347415.2 Decapterus maruadsi | reverse complement strand
GAAGCCCAGGAGTGTGCAGCAGGACTGGGAGCAAGAGGAAAGCCGGTTGGACCCTCCTGCTGCCAGAACCCCGACAACTGGTGCATTTGAAGCAACCAGCCATTAGACATTAAAAAGAGGAGACTTGCTCTCAGTGATGTGGTCTGGGGTGACCCCCACACTCCCTGCCATCGGGGTTGGCTGAGCCTGGTGAAGAACCGGCTGTCAGTACCGGAGCCAGGTTGTTCCGCTCTGAGGAATTCTCAGACCAAAATATCACCCCAGCAGAAGGAATTCAGGAAATTAGTGACCGAAGCTTGTATCCATGTATCCTACAGAGATTGTAAATCGGGCAACTATTTACCACAGGCAGGGTTGATTGATAGGGATAATTGATTTGAATAAATGTGTGTGTATGCTCTGATGCTGCTGCTAAATTCCTGCAATAAATATTCAACCTAAAAGACAAGAGAACTGTTATCCTCATCTTTTTGTCTGAGGTTTTAATTAATTTATCACTGTTATGCTGTTCATGATCGTAAGAAGTTTCATCTAGTTTTGTGTCCACTTCAGAAGATAAACTGGTCCCTAGGGTTGTTTTTCCAAACCTTTAAACTAAACCTAGCCACTAACAAGCGCAAAGATCAAAGAGGAAAGCTGCCGTTAACGGGCGTGTCAGGTGGCTATTCCTGGGTGGGGGGGGGGGGGGGGCTGCTCTACCAGGGCTAGTGGCTTGGGGAAGAGGGATAGACGTCTAGATGAAGGCTGTTAGAAGCCAGCAGAATGTGGCGAGGTGAGGGGGGGGGGGGGGCCTTCAAGAGTCACGCGCGCTAACCAGTCAGCCAAAGGGACACCCCCTTGGCCAAGTTGCCAGGGTGCATGATCAACTGGAGCCATAGTGACAGGACCCTCAACCTTCACACTTACCATGCTTCACACCGAACCGCGACGCCATCGCCCGTGACACAGCCCCGGGGTTGTTGTTTTGGTTTTTTCCACTATGTTTTGAAATATGTGTCTGGCGTGACTATGGTAACTGTGTCGGTGACGTGGTGGAACATCAACACTGATTGGACATAGCGGCACAGCGTCGTATCGCTTGAAAAGTTCAAATTTCTCAACTTCAAGCGATACACGCGATGATGCGATGGACGCTTCAACACTTTTTTTTTTTCATTGCGTTGCTCCCATTGCCCGAAACGTGTCGCCCGACGCACCATCGTGTGTCATCGCGTCATTTACATTGACTTTGAATAGAAAGTTGTGGCGTTCATCGCGTCCATCACGTCCAGTGTGACCGCACGGTTCCAGCTACCAGTGTTTGTAAAGCTGTTACAATGTAAATATAGCATCCAGGGATGTGACATTATTATGAAGAGGCAGGGACTCAACATCACAAAAGGCCTCTACAGGTATATGCACGCAGTTTTTTTTCAGCCCTTAATAACAAAATAAATCAATTGAATGAAATTACAGTCACTGTTTAGTCTGTAGAGAAAGCCTGCATGCCTAAAGGACTGCAATCAAAATGCTGAGCCCAATGATTTGTTGACGTAGCATACGGTACGTGGAATGTTGGCGGTTCTAGTGATAAGAGAGATAACCTACATCTAAATCATAGAGGCTCCAGCCTGCTCCCCAAAAACATTAGTCTTCATCTGCAGTTTGCATGATGTGCTGGGAGGATAGGTAGCACATGCTCTAACCTTGATCCCAGCCATTCACAGACCATATCCCTATCCCATCCCATCATGCCCATTCAGGTTACTGAAGGCAACCAGCCTTACTTTAGGAAAAATGCACTAAGATCAACATTTAGTTAAAGTTGACACTGTCCACCAATAACTACTAAGCTGAACAAGGAAAGACAGCACTGGTCAGTGACCTAATCTCCGACCACAAGCTTGACATGCTTCTTCTACCTGAAACATGGCTTGACTCTAGCGCTAGCTCTACATTAACAGAGGCATCACCACCAAATGTTAACTTTTGAAATGTTTTTAGGTCTGATAGGAGGGGTGGAGGTGTAGCAGCACTCTTCTTTCATCTATTTTTATGCAGACAGCACCTCAATCAATCAATCAATCAATCAATTTTATTTGTATAGCACTTTACAATAGCCAGACGGTACCCAAAGTGCTTTACATCAAAACAATAAAACAATACAGAAAAAACAATACAAAGAAAAAGTGCCATTAGCTGCAGGTAGATACAGGAAAGTGCTACAGTGCTGCAGGGTGTTAACGGCCCTCTAAAGGTGCATACAATAAATACAGGCAAAGGTACAGTTAGGAACAGGACATCCCTAGTCAGAATTAAAAGATAATCTATAAAAGTGCGTCTTTAGCTTTGATTTAAAAAGACTGAGGTCGGTGATGGTGCGAATGTCAGGGGGGAGTCTGTTCCACAGCCTGGGAGCCGCGACAGCAAAAGAACGATCGCCTCACTGTTTAAATTAATTTGGACTTGGAGGGGCAAGATGGCGTCGTAGAGTAAGCACCAGTGTTTCCCCTAGCCGGGTTTTCTTGGGGGGGTGGCGGGTGGATGAGTCCGGGGGGGGGGGGGGGGGGGGTTATGAACTTTATGTTGACTATACAAAAAATATACTTTACTTTAAGTGACAACATTAATGTGACACCTTGATAACCACCAGCAACCCGGGGACAGCTCTCCATTCCGACGCACCTCCACTTCGACACCCCGCTGTTCCGAAACACCGCTGTTCCGACAGCCTCCGCTCGTGCTGACAGCTGACTGAGGGAGATGCTTTGGTTGGGCTTAGGCAATGAAGAAAGGAGTTGGTTAAGTTTAGTAAAAAGATCAGGTGGAGGCTAGACAGGCTAGAAGCAGAATGAACGTTAGGTCTTTATGTCATTAATATGAAGTATTTGCTTGTTTTGCAGTTTATTATGCACATGATCCGTTTCCCCCAGTAGCCTTTTCGAAATAGCGGTGTCTTTAGAAAAAAAAGAAAACCCCGCTATTACGACGAATGGAAGTCTATTGTCGGAAAGGCGGGGCTTCGGAAAGGCGGGGTGTAACCCAGCAACCCATTGGTGCTGAAATGAAACTGAAATAAGATTGTTAGTCTCCTCTTGATACTCTAAATATTGAGGGGAGCATACGTCAGTCCGACTGCCCCAAAGTCCGACAGCTCATTTCTCCGACTACTCATTCTACAGCATTAAGGTTAGGTTTAGGGTAAGGAAAAGGGTTAGGGCTACTTAAGTCGGAGAAATGGGAGGTCGGACTAATGGACGCAAAAATAAAGAAATGTATGGTCGGACAAATGGGTAGTCGGACAGACGTGTGGTCGGAGAGATGGGTAGTCGGACAGACGCCACGCGCCCAAATATTGATTTAGTTCAAAGTTGGTTATTTTGGCCATTACTATGTGGTAATCATTTAATAATATGATTAGTATCATAATTACAGTGTTTGCAAAAGTTATTCATTACTCAGCATCGTATTCAATAATAAATCTTGTAATGGACAGTGGTAAATGTCAATTCCATATCACAAGTGTATCTTTTTAAGAGCAGACATGACGCACATGTAAACACAATGTTTCCCTCACCATTACATTTTTTTTATAATAAACGGTGAAGAGGCGAAGACAACTCTCAACCGAGACGCTGAGAGAAGTCAACAGCAGCGATCAGCTGATCTCTCCTCCGTACAAACGCTCTGTTCTGATCCACTGGACTTTCACAGTAAAGATGACGCAGCTGAAAATGAGTTAAATAGTGAAACAGCGGCGCTTTTATCACCGGTTTTATGATTAAACTCTGAAGCATAAATTGATGATCTACAAGCTGGGTTAAAAGAGACGACGATACCATGCCACTACGGCGCGAGCCGGCCGCGGAGCTGCACGCCGCGTGCACGTGAACAACACTGCGCTTCGGCGCTTCTCGGCGCTTCCTCGTCCGGTGTGTACTGTAGGCTACCCGGCGTGAGCGCTGGTATTTAAAAATCAGACTGCAGAGGGTGAATAGCGCCGTTGATAGCTTGGGCTGCGTGGGTGATTCAGGTGGAGCGCTCCTATGGAGGTAGATTTGTGTCTTTATTATTCAATCAAAAAAAAGGTTGCTTCAATCAAAAAATATATTTTCAATCAAAAAAACCCGTTTCAATCAAAGAAAAAAAGTGTTTGAATGCAAAAATATATTTGAGACTCAAAAAAATGCATTTGAACACTATTTTTTTTTGCTTGAAAATGTTTTTTTTGATAGAAGTGAAGGTTTTTTTGTTTGAAGCAACTTTTTTGATTGAAGTATTGTTGTTTGGTGTTTGGGCCATATTATGGGTAGGACATTTGTGTCTTTATAATTCAATCAAAAAAGAAGTTGCTTCAAACAAACAAAAAATATTTTCAATAAAAAAATCACTTCAATCAAAAAATAAACCTTTTCAATCATAGAAAAAAAAATTTTGAATGCAAAAAAATATTTGAGACTCAAAAAATTGCACTTGAACACTTTTTTTTGATTGAAAATGTTTTCTTTGATTGAAGTAATCTTTTTTGTGTTTGGACCATGTTATGGGTAGGACATTTGTGTCTTAATTATTCAATCCCAAAAAAGTTGCTTCAATCAAAAAAAAAACATTTTCAATCAAAAAAAAAATATTTTCAATCAAAGAAAAAACTGTTTAAATGCAAAAAAAAAAATCATTTGAAGTGTTGTTTTTTTGATTGAACTTTCTTTTTTTTTGAATGAAGTGAAAAAAGTTTTGAAGTCGTTTTTTTTTTTGAATCATTTTGACACAAACGTACCGCAGTGGGCGGGTGCTTCCCCATTGGTCAGACATGTTTGAGTGACAAGTGTCTACACCAACGACGTCTTTCTGACAAGCAAGTCATGGTCTCCACTCTCCAGCGAGCCAGGAAGCAGTGGTGGATGTCAGTGCCCGATCCGTACCATGATCCGTACCCGGAACACAATCCGTCCCAGGCGGCAGCCTGAAGGCAGCAGACAGACGCCGGCAGACACCGCGAATGCTAAGAAAAGTCCCATTAAAAGTCCACTGTGGTGTCGTTAAACGTCACTTTATTGATTTTAAATATTTCTTTGATGCGAGAAGTTTAGAGTCCTATCTTTGGTCAGTTTATCCGACTGACGTTTGTTTGGAAGTTTGCTCCGGCGTTTTGGGAGAAGTGCAGAGCGACCTGGGAGCAGCCACTGGGAGCTAACGTTAGCTCGCTGCTCGGCTCATCTCAGAGGCAGCAGCCGGCCGGCTGAGGGGATCGACCGGTCATCTTACGTCGTCACGCCGGTGGAAAGCGAGCAGATTAATTTATGGTCTCATTGATTAGTTTGTGTAAATGAAAAGCGAAGCTTCAGGTGTGTGCTGGTCAGAAGAGCAGCACTGACATGGCGCTGTCTGTATGTGCAGAAATCACCACATTTACATCAATAAATAAATGTTTTTAGAATTAACTGATCGGTCTACAAGGGCAACTTCGGTATTTTTCAACCTGGGCCCTGTTTTCATATGTTTTCCTGTATATGTGAGTGATGGATAACACTTTTATTGAGGTGGCTCCAGTATTGAGCGGGGCAGGCAGCCTGCAGCCCAGGTAACGCTCCTGTATGGGGCAAGTGGCTCCCGTCAAAGTTCGCCGTAAACGAGCATTTTTTTTTCAAACTGACAGGCTCAGATAGTTGCAATGAGTGTCCGACAACACACTAGAGAGGAGAAATTAACGTAGCCTAATCGGGGTTTTTCTGGCCATGGGTTGAGGCGGCCGCGGGGATGCGTATCTCTCCCTCCGGTCAAGCGCCCCGTCCTGATCCACATCCACTGCAAAGTAGGTGCCGCCAGCTGTAATAGTGAAACAACCGCGCTTTTACAGCCGATTTTAGGATAAAACTCTGAACATGACGTAGACATGGAGATCTAGCCGGGTTAAAATAGCCACCCATAGTTGCCTACAGGAGAGCCCGGCTCGCTACAGCAGCAGCCCTCCGTCTCCGTCTCCTCTTCCTCTCCACGCTCTGTGCCGGTGGGGCAAACAGCGCCGCTGAGCTTCCATACCGTACAGAGTTTCAATCAAGATTCCAGCGCGGCGGCTGACAATTTCAGCGAGGCCGTGCCGACCACAGGGTCTGGTATGTTGTCAGACACTCATTGTAACTATCTGAGCCTTCAGTTCAACTCTGTACGGTATGGAAGCTCAGCGGCGCTGTTTGCCCCACCGGCACAGAGCGTGGAGAGGAAGAGGAGACGGAGACGGAGGGCTGCTGCTGTAGCGAGCCGGGCTCTCCTGTAGGCAACTATGGGTGGCTATTTTAACCCGGCTAGATCTCCATGTCTACGTCATGTTCAGAGTTTTATCCTAAAATCGGCTGTAAAAGCGCGGTTGTTTCACTATTACAGCTGGCGGCACCTACTTTGCAGTGGATGTGGATCAGGACGGGGCGCTTGACCGGAGGGAGATACGCATCCCCGCGGCCGCCTCAACCCATGGCCAGAAAAACCCCGATTAGGCTACGTTAATTTCTCCTCTCTAGTGTGTTGTCGGACACTCATTGCAACTATCTGAGCCTGTCAGTTTGAAAAAAAAAATGCTCGTTTACGGCGAACTTTGACGGCAGCCACTTGCCCCATACAGGAGCGTTAGCTGGGCTGCAGGCTGCCTGCCCCGCTCAATACTGGAGCCACCTCAATAAAAGTGTTATCCATCACTCACATATACAGGAAAACATATGAAAACAGGGCCCAGGTTGAAAAATACCGAAGTTGCCCTTGTAGACCGATCAGTTAATTCTAAAAACATTTATTTATTGATGTAAATGTGGTGATTTCTGCACATACAGACAGCGCCATGTCAGTGCTGCTCTTCTGACCAGCACACACCTGAAGCTTCGCTTTTCATTTACACAAACTAATCAATGAGACCATAAATTAATCTGCTCGCTTTCCACCGGCGTGACGACGTAAGATGACCGGTCGATCACCTCAGCCGGCCGGCTGCTGCCTCTGAGATGAGCCGAGCAGCGAGCTAACGTTAGCTCCCAGTGGCTGCTCCCAGGTCGCTCTGCACTTCTCCCAAAACGCCGGAGCAAACTTCCAAACAAACGTCAGTCGGATAAACTGACCAAAGATAGGACTCTAAACTTCTCGCATCAAAGAAATATTTAAAATCAATAAAGTGACGTTTTAACGACACCACAGTGGACTTTTAATGGGACTTTTCTTAGCATTCGCGGTGTCTGCCGGCGTCTGTCTGCTGCCTTCAGGCTGCCGCCTGGGACGGATTGTGTTCCGGGTACGGATCATGGTACGGATCGGGCACTGACATCCACCACTGCTTCCTGGCTCGCTGGAGAGTGGAGACCATGACTTGCTTGTCAGAAAGACGTCGTTGGTGTAGACACTTGTCACTCAAACATGTCTGACCAATGGGGAAGCACCCGCCCACTGCGGTACGTTTGTGTCAAAATGATTAAAAAAAAAAACGACTTCAAAACTTTTTTCACTTCATTCAAAAAAAAAGAAAGTTCAATCAAAAAAAAAAACACTTCAAATGATTTTTTTTTTTTTTTGCATTTAAACAGTTTTTTCTTTGATTGAAAATATTTTTTTTTTGATTGAAAATGTTTTTTTTTTGATTGAAGCAACTTTTTTGGGATTGAATAATTAAGACACAAATGTCCTACCCATAACATGGTCCAAACACAAAAAAGATTACTTCAATCAAAGAAAACATTTTCAATCAAAAAAAAAGTGTTCAAGTGCAATTTTTTGAGTCTCAAATATTTTTTTGCATTCAAAATTTTTTTTTCTATGATTGAAAAGGTTTATTTTTTGATTGAAGTGATTTTTTTATTGAAAATATTTTTTGTTTGTTTGAAGCAACTTCTTTTTTGATTGAATTATAAAGACACAAATGTCCTACCCATAATATGGCCCAAACACAAAACAACAATACTTCAATCAAAAAAGTTGCTTCAAACAAAAAAACCTTCACTTCTATCAAAAAAAACATTTTCAAGCAAAAAAAAATAGTGTTCAAATGCATTTTTTTGAGTCTCAAATATATTTTTGCATTCAAACACTTTTTTTCTTTGATTGAAACGGGTTTTTTTGATTGAAAATATATTTTTTGATTGAAGCAACCTTTTTTTTGATTGAATAATAAAGACACAAATCTACCTCCATACGCTCCAACAGTTTTATCAGACCAACAGTTCTGCTCTGACCGCGATTGGCTCCTTGATCTCCTGTTTTTCAAGGGGGGCGGAGGGCCGTGTTAGCGGGGCGGGCCGCCCCGCCAACAGAATGGTAGGGGAAACACTGAAGCACTGTAACTGAGTGAGCTCCAGTGGCATTTGTCAGTTTACATTTCTGCATTACATATTTGAACGGTGAAAAGTGCGGAGTTTTGGACGGGAAGTGTTTTAACATGAGCCTGGACAATTATTTTTTCAAACCATCGGACAATATGCCCAGAAACACGAAAAATTCGTCGAAGAGCAACCCTGCTAACGCTGAAAATGAGGAAGAGCTAAGTGCTACATCTGAGACACCGATGGATGCTAGCCCAGGCTATGTGGAACCAGATATTGTCCAAGCCCTGGACAGAGTAATTGATAACCTGACTAAGGTGATTGACAGCAAAATCTCCACTGTTCTGGAAGCCATTAAAGAACAGACCTCCCAGCTGCAGGCAGTCGCCACCCGGGTGGGTGAAGCGGAGAAACGGATTGCTGATGTGGAGGCTACGGCGACATCATCGGAGGCAAAGCTAACGCGTCTCGAGAAGCAGGTGAATGATATGCGGGAGCACATTGACGACCTCGAAAACCGGGGACGCAGGTGCAACATACGCATTGTCGGTGTGGCCGAGGGCTTGGAAGGCTCTGATTCAGTGAAATTCTTCGAAAAGTGGATCCCCGACCACCTCCGAATGGATACCAAAGCAGGGCGGCTGAAGCTCGACCGGGCACACCGGTCCTTGGCACCCAAACCCGGCGCCGGTCAACGTCCCAGGCCACTGATTGTGAAGTTTCATAACTTCACTGATAAGCAGCGCGTGATGGAGGCAGCTCGTCGGCTCGGAGCCCGCCGGTCTAACCATGATGGCACCACCAACACGGGACCCAGAATCTCCTTCTTCAACGACTACTCAGCCGAGGTGGTCCGGAGACGGAAGGCTTTTGATGACATAAAGGCGCGGCTGAGGAAAATGAACGTGGACTACGCGCTACTCTACCCGGCCACTCTGAAAGTGACGGTGAACGGGACACAGAGAAGATTTGACAACCCCAAAGAAGCCGCTGTGCTTCTAAGTTCACTGGAGCAGAGACGTGGGGACACTACATCCCAGTGATGTGTATACCAGCTAACCTTTATGGTGTTATGCTATCTGATTTCATCCATACACATTACGTGAGTATATGTTCTGACTGCTCCTCACATGTGCGCATAATATAATTGCATAACATGTTCATCAGTCAGCGCTGTTCATGCACCAAGTTATGGCCACCGTGAGCAAACTTGAGTTTTGTTTATTCTATGTGTGAATGTCAGGGAAGAAGAAGGTGCAGCCTCATTCATTCACTTTTATCAGGTCTGTTGCTTTTTCTTTTTTTCTATCATGAGGCCTGCGCAGGAAGAGGGATGTGGAAGAGGTTTAAAGTGCCCTGCAGGTTAGGTAGCAGGGATAGCCCCCAGTTGTTTTTGTATAATAGTTCCTGTTCAGAGGTGTTTTTCTCCCAGCTCAGTGATGTTTTTTTACTGTACTTTACTGTATATATATATCTATATAAGGGGGCATGGCAGGTAATAAACTACGTTTGTGTACATGGAATGTAAGAGGGATTCATAGTCCGATTAAAAGAAGAAAAATACTTACCTTTCTGAAAAAGGAACACATTGATATTGCGCTTTTACAAGAAACACATCTGGATGATGTGGAACATTCAAAACTACGGCAGGGTATGGTTGACCAGGTATTTTTTTCTTCTTTCAATTCAAGAAGTAGAGGGGTGGCAATTCTTGTGAGAAAGAATCTTCCTTTTTCAATGACACAATGTGTAAAGGACAAAAGTGGAAGATATGTTATAATTAACTCATTGACTGCCAGCCATTTTCAGAAAAGAGAGCTCCATACTGCCAGCCATTTTTGAGGATTTTGACTGAACTGTCAAGACTCACAGAGTATTGGGTTTTATGAGTACATGAACAATAAACATCTCTAAAGAAAGTGTAGACTTTCTTCTTTCACCAGAAAAAAAAAGTTTGTTTCTAGCCTGTTCGGTTGTTTAGAAATCAGCAGTAGAACATAGGGTTGTTTCAGCAAAAACACCATATTTTGACCAAAAAACGGAGAAAACAAGCTTTTTCTGCAGAGAAGCAGAATGGAGACTAATAACTTATTACTCCATGTTCTTTTTGTTCCAGTGACACCTCAAACATCTGAATAGTTGTTCACTTCTATAGAACAACAAAAACAACACTGAAAAAAGGCTTGTGATGGCAAAATAACTATTTATTTGCACATATCCAGCTTCTATAGCCGAGTTTAGGATGAAACTTTGAACATACAGGGAGATGTAGCCGGGTTAAAACAGAGCCTCTTGTAGAACAGGAGAGACCCAGACCTCACTGACCCACTGAACCGGCTTCACAGCAGCTGGAGCTCCGTCTCCTCCTCTCTCTCTCTCTCCTCTCTTTCTATATCTCTCTCTCTCCGCGGTCTGCGCCGGTGGATGCGTACTCGGCACCACGACTGGAGCGAAGCCACAGTGCGCCCCGCCCCCGCGGGCACACCAACAGCATGGAACAAGCCGCGCATCAACGGCATCTTGGTGGCCGAGCCGGAGTAGAAATCAAACACACCCCTGCTGCTGTCGAGTTGAGCCGAGTTGAACACACCGACGCCGCGGAGCAGAAGTACCGTAGCCCGCATTAGATGCAAGATTCCAGCGCGGCGTCAGACAACTTCAGCGGCGGCCGCTTCAAAGTTTATTGCAGAACAAACCCTGATCATCCCTCGTCTTTGCGACAGTGCTCTCCGAACTGGAACTTTCCTCCATCACCTCCTCCTCCTCCATCATCCTGCCTCGCAAGCTTTCCACTGCCAGACAAGCTCTGTGCCGGTGTTCGCTGCTTGTACCTTTTTTACACACCCGCTTCGCCATTTTACCAGGCCGCCGCCACTACTCTCCACAACTGTAAACAAACTCCGTCTTCTTCATAGCAGCCGATCAGATTGCACATATACAACTGCTGCCCCCTACTGTGACATAAATACACTGCGGCCAAGTCTGAAATTCACACACAAGATGTATAAGACTTTAATCTGCCGAACCAGCACATAAAAGCCTAAAACGGCGATCGCCGTCTTTGGCAGTCAACGTAACTTTTTTAAAAGACGGCGATCGCCGTCTTTGGCAGTCAATGAGTTAAGGGAGTCTTACAGGGCACGGTTATTTCCATACTTAATATTTATTACCCCCCTGCTCACCCATCAGACTTTATAACTAAAGTATTCCTGGATTTCTCAGAGATTCACTCAGATATTTCCATAGTGGGTGGAGATTTTAATTGTATACTGAACCCCCTTTTTGACAGATTCCCACATAAAGTTTCACCTCTTTCCTCACAAGCTAAGTCACTCAATTCTATATGTGAGGATTTAGGATTTGTTGATGTATGGAGGACAATTCACCCTTCAGATAAAGAGTATACTTTTTTTTCCTGCACCCCATAAATGTCATACCAGGATTGATTATTTTTTTCTACCTGGGCTCTCCTTACACTCGGTCTTATCTTGTGAAATAGGCAGTATTATTATTTCAGACCATGCCAATGTAGTGCTGGATCTCTCCCTTAGGGCCGTGGGAAATAGGGCAAAACATTGGAGACTGAATACAACTATTTTAAAGGACCATACCTTTGTGTCCTATTTTAATACTGAGTTTAGATACTTTTTGTCTGTAAACTCTGAGTCAACAGATAACCCTGCCCTGCTGTGGGAAACTATCAAGGCGTATACGAGAGGGGTTATTATTTCATTTTCAACCAGCAAACGGCGGGAAAAACTGAGGAAGCAAAATATATTAACGACTTAACTCTCCAACTCCTGCTTTATTGCAAGAAATATCTGCAATTAGATCAACCTTAGATAACCTACTTACGCAAGATGAAGAGATCAGACTTAAATTTACCAGACAAAGATTTTACGAACATGGGAATAAGCCTGGGAAATATTTAGCATACCTTACCAAAAAAAGATCAGAATCACAGTCTATTGCAGCCATTTGTGATGCTCAGAACAATCGCATATATGATAATAAGTTTATAAATGACACCTTCAAAGAATTTTATTGTAGATTGTATGCATCTGAGCAACCATGTGATGCACTTGACTTAATGGATAATTTCTTTTCTCAGCTTAGTTTGCCTACTATATCATCTGAGCAGCGAACCAATCTCAATGCTCCTATTTCCAGAGAGGAAGTATCGAATGCTATAAAAACCTTAAAAAACGGAAAAGCCCCTGGACCCGATGGGTTTAGTAGTGAATTTTATAAAGAATTTGGTGATTTATTAATGGACCCTTTACTTGACATGTTTAATTATTCTTTCTTACATAATACACTACCCCAGACCTTAAGAGAAGCAAATATTTCTTTAATACTGAAAAAGGGGAAGAATGCTGAGTCCTGTTCTTCTTATAGACCGATAGCTCTTCTCAATGTGGACCGAAAAATACTTTCAAAAATTCTAGCTACTCGACTTGAAGACCTTTTGCCCAAAATTATAAAAGAAGATCAAACAGGTTTTATAAAAGGTCGTAACTCCCGTAATAATGTCAGGCGCCTTCTCAATATAATCCAGGCTTTCCAGCAAATAGATATCGATGGTCTAGTGCTTTCTCTTGACGCTGAGAAAGCCTTTGATCGGGTAGAATGGGCTTATTTATTCTATGCTTTAAACAAATTTGGTCTTGGGGATAATTTTATTAGATGGATTAAGATTTTGTATGATAACCCACAGGCGGCTATTTTGACTAATGGCAAGGCTGCCCCTTGTCGCCCCTCTTGTTTGCCATTGCCATTGAGCCTCTGGCAGAGGCCATAAGGACGGCACCTGCTATACGAGGCTTACTAGTTGATTATGAGCACAAGATAAGTCTGTACGCAGATGATGTTTTGATATTCATGACTAATCCAGAGACATCGATACCAGCTCTACTTAACATTATTGATCTATTTAGCAAATTTTCGGGATATAAAATTAATTTGACCAAGTCTGAAGCCATGCCACTTGGGAGTCTCAATTCGATATCAACTGCCTTACCTTCCTTTCCCTTTAAGTGGTCTCCTACAGGTTTTGTATATTTAGGTATATTCATAACTCCTAAATTTAAGCAAATGTATAAGGCCAACTTCATTCCCTTATTCGAGAAGGTAAGGCAGGACTTGGAGCGTTGGAATTCTTTGCCTGTCTCCTGGCTAGGGCGTATATCCTTGGTTAAAATGAATGTACTACCTCGATTGTTATATCCAATCCAAATGATTCCGGTCATATTTTCAAATAGGGTGATAAAAGATCTGAATGGCTGGCTAAGCTCATTTATATGGAGCAAGCGCAGACCGAAACTCAAAATGGCTACATTGCAGCTCCCAGGTTCAGTAGGGGGTTTAGACTTACCAAATATAAGAACATACCAGCTAAGTACTCACATGAAGTACATTTATGACTGGGTTATGAATAACTCAAACTCTATTTGGTTGGATGTTGAGGCTTCCCTTTCAAAATATCCATTAAGGGACTTACTGTTTTTTAAGAAATTTAAAAATATCAGACTGAGTTGTGAAAATCCAGTTACGCTAAATACAGTTAAGGCCTGGCGATTAATGTGTCGACATGAGGGAAGGTCAAAGTTTACATCTGTCTTTACCCCTATTGTGAATAATCCAGACTTTCAGCCTGGGATGGTCGATAGTGGTTTTAAAAAGTGGAGGGATAAAGGCGTTCATAGATTGAAGGATCTATTTTCTGATAATGTAATGATGACATTTGAACAAATAATAGAGAAATATTCTATCCCCAGGTGTGACTTTTTTCGTTACTTACAGATAAGGCACTATGTCTCACATAGCACCACGTTAATTGAAAACCATGAAAGCTCTCCTCTTGAGAAATTAATATTTTCCTCAGACAGAGAGATGTCTGTAAGTTTACTGTATAAAGCTATGTCTCTCGCAACCCCAAATAAGTTGTTGAAGCTTAAAGGCACGTGGGAAAAGGAGCTAAATACCACAATTGATGACGAAGAATGGGAGAATGTCTGGAGATATGCCAAATCAATTTCAGTTTGCAATCGTGCACAAGCAATGCAGCTAAAAATTATACACAGAATGCACATATCTCCCAACCGCAGACATTATTTCAATCCAACTCTCTCACCCACTTGCCTTAAATGCAAGACTGAAGTTGGTACCCTAACTCACTGTTTTTGGTCATGTCGAAAATTGCAAATGTATTGGTCTAATGTACTATCTGAAATGGATAAGATATTTGGTTTGAAATTAGAGATGGACCCTGTGTCTCTTATACTGGGCCTCCCAAATCGTCGTTTAACATCAAAACATAATAAGAGGCTGTACTGTATTCTTACTTATGCAGCGAGAAAGAATATTCTGTTACAATGGATAAATGACAGGGTACCAACTGTTAAAGGCTGGCAGGGAGTAGTGTTCGATCTAGTGCCTTTAGAGTATCTTACATGCATATTGCATTTAAGAACAGACCAATTCCATAAGGTTTGGGAACCCTATTTGAAATATGTAGAGCTTGGTGTCTCTTGTATAATGTTGCAGGGATTTTCTTGAATGCTCATACTGTATTTATTTATTTTACTGATTTATCTTTTTTTTTACTGTAACCCTAATTATATAGATCTGAGCTGATGGTTGTTGTTGTTGATGTTGTTCTTTTATTATTTTTATTTATTTATTTTTATTATTAGTTTTGTCTGTCTATTTGTTTTGTTTTTTCATTCTGTGGACCATATTATGTATCCATTCTTCTCTTGTGAAAATTAAAAATCAATAAAAATATTGTTCAAAAAAAAAAAAATTAATTTGGACTTGGGGACCTCTAGCAGGAGCTGGCTGGAAGAACGGAGGGCCCTGCCGTGATCCCGTATGGTTAAAATCTCTGACAGATAGGAGGGAGCCAGGCCATTAACTCTTTCGCGACCATTGACGAGTTTACTCGTCACAGCCTGCCGGCCGTTCACGACCACTGACGAGTTAACTCGTCACAACCGTTTTTTTAAGGATTATAATAACAGACACTCTCAGGTACCCTGTGTGTGAATATGGTCGTCCTCTGATATGTAAAAACTGTTTTAAACTAAAATCAAAACATAATGTTTTTAAAACTGTGTGATCTTGGTTTTGTTTGCGGTCTCCTTGAACGCTGCTCTGTGGACGGCGTGCAGCAGCAGCAGCTGTACAGCTGTCTGCTAGACTTCCTCGCTGAATCTGGCAGCTTTCCAAACTAACTAAACCCTCTTGGCAACATTTTTTTGTCAAGCGACCAGCGACAAATCTAGCGACTTCTCCGGTGCTGTTACAAACGTTTCTGATTCGGGCCTGAAAGCACGTTATCGCTGCTGTTTTCACCGTGCAGCCGGGACACCGGTGCTACAGCGGGTGCTGTGAGCTGCTGCCCCCGCCCCCGAGCACTCAGCGGCGGCCAGTCACCCAGTAGCGTCACGGCGCTGTCTCCGCTGCGGCCAGAGACCCGCTTCGCTGCACTCCACGCTGCCCTCCCACCCCCATCCGCCGAGATCTACCTCCAAAAATATTTATTTAGCTGTAGAAATGATTTGGGAGGGGCGGTGTTTAGCTCAGTTGGTAGAGCACCCGCCCCATATGTTGAGGCTACAGTCCTCGCTGCAGGCGGCCCCGGTTCGAATCCCGCGTCGGACGGCCCTATACTGCATGTCATTCCCCCCATCTCTGCCTCCCATTTCCTGTCACACTCTCTACTGTCCTATACAATAAAGGCATAAAAGCCAAAAAAAAAAAAAAAAAAAAAAAAAGAAAAAAGAAATGATTTGGGAGACGCCACACTGCAGAGTCACGGTAAAATGAGCAGATTGACACCTGACACCAAAGTGCGTTTTTCTCTGAAACTAGAGCGGGAGCGCTGTTTTTGGAGAAACCCAGCTCTCTTCTCCTCCTTCGTCCTCACGAACGAAACAACGGAAAAACTCGCCGTTTTTTCGAGGAACACATTGGAAAGTCACTCTTCAACCACGTGAAAACCGTTTGTTTCTAGGTGGTGTACAGAGTTTGGTTCGACGTAAGAAAAAAGCTTAATAAATAGCCAAAAACATGCGGTCCTGAGCGGATGGGATGAGAAATTTGTGCGGTCGTGAAAGAGTTAATGGCATAAAAGACAAACAGTAAAAGTTTAAAATCAATTCTAAAACAAACTGGAAGCCAGTGAAGTGACGACAGCACAGGGGGAATGTGTTCACGATGGGTCGCGGACAGCTGGGCAAAAAAAAAAACGGAAGTAAATATTTAATGCACATCTGATGGTGGACATGTCTTTTATTTTGACATATAACTTATGTTGAAAGGCACATGACACTTTGCACACAACACAGTTGTAATGGTCTTCCTCAGTTTCTTATTATTTGCTCTGAAGGCAAAGATATCAGTTTCTTATTAATGTGGCCTGAATGCAGTGAATCTTGTTTTGTTTTGTGGATCTTTATTTTGTGCAATTTGATATTTATTCATGTTTGTAAACATGCTCTGGATGCAGAGATGCATTAGAAGTCAAATATATTGTTTTGTTGGTCTCCATTTTGTACAGTTTGATATATTTTTATTCACTTACATGCAGTTGTCATGGTCCTCTTCAGTTTCATTCATGTCATGTGCTCAATAAAGATCAAAATTAGTAGGCTTTTTTTATTTTTTTAAATCTTGTTTTGAAATCTGGGTGGTGATTTAACGACTGGGAAAATGTGGGTCCCAGAGTGAGACTAGTTGAGAATCCCTGTTTTATACCATAAAATACTGAGTTTCTTTTTTCTATGTCCATGAGGTCCTGTTTGCTTCAGGACTCTGACTGGTGACTCATGGTCTGTGCCAGTGAGTGTGATTAATGTTGACTAAAGCAATGATGTCAAAATTGGGAGTTTATTCATTGTGTTTTGCAGTGAAATTTACCGGATGCTCAGTGCGTTTGACTTCCTGTTTGGAGTGATCTAGTCAGGGCCGTCGTATAGGGGGGAAAGGTGATGACAATTATAAGGGCCCACAGCCTGCTGGGGGCCCACACAGAGCCCCCAGTATCCTCTATGACAAAATTACTATGCATACACTGAACTAATATATATTCATACGAATGAATCCGAATTAAAACAAAGCCACAAGTCATACAATATTTTTATTTTAATCATTTCAATAACTCCCCTGACCCCTTCTTAAAAAATGGTTTGGTCCACACAGCGGTTCGTTCTTCCTCCTCGGAAAAAAAAATGAAAGCGAGCGAACTTCAGCAGGGTTAGGATGGCCCCCAAAAAGCAAAAGTCTGGACACCAGAAACGAGTTGAGAAGGAGGCCAAGAGTAGGAGCAGCAGAGCAGCAGAGCAGGGCCCAGGATATAAAAAACTTTTTTACAAAGAATGGTGAGAGTAAAACTAATCAATTTGCCTACTCGTTCATTCAATGTCTGTAACATTACCATTGACGGGGCGCAGGCTGGAGCCTCGCTGTCACCCGACCGCGCCACACTCTGGACAAGTCGCCAGTTCATTAAAAAAAAAAAAATCAATTAATTCATTAATTCGTTGTAGAGCGACGGTTCCTAGAGTAGCTATAACTAAACGTTACTAATTTGGAGGCTACTACAGTGTGTGTGTTTGTTTCACACTGTCACTGTCACTGACAGTGCTCCAGTATGCGCCCACTCAGAGGTTGCATTGAATTGTATTATGACGCATTCAAGTTCCACTCAGTAATTATGAGTATCTGGCAAAGGTCAGTTACGTTATCATGATGTGTTCAATGTGGTCTTGTAAAATGTGTTATGGTGGGACATTTGAATAGCCTAAATACAAAAAAGTTTAATGTTCAAAGATTTGTTGTTGTTGTTTGTTTTCAAAAACATTGTTGTTTATAATACATAATTTACATAATAATACTCTGACTTGTTAAGTCGTTAATCATAAAAAAGGAAACAAATTCGTGTATTACACCAGACACCATCAAGAACACTGAAAAACAAGAAAATCGAAGGTGGCAATGAATACGGTAGAGGGGCCCACACCGATATTCTTTCACCGGGCCCAGAATTCCTAGCAACTGCCCTGGATCTAGTCTACATAGACTGATGCATGCTGGCTGCGTCACATTCTTGATTTGCATGTTTTGTATTGAAGTAATCCAAAGTAACCAAAAGCAATCCGGTATTTCTTTAATTTTGTGACGCTTTGTGTAAATTATAGGCAGGTAACTTGTAATTGTACTGGATTAGATTAGATGACTTTTAAAGGAGCCCTCCCAACTCCGACCACACCCATCGTTTCCATAGTTATAATCCTAGTCAACTAGGATCTTCATCATCTGATCTCTAGAAGAACATCGACCCAGTCATTTTCAAACTTTTATTCATCTTCAGACACTGAAACATTGAAACAACCACATTATGCATCAGGTTGATGCTGATTGGATGAAGACTTTCAACATGTCTGTGCAGGTCTATGACCTCATGAATATTATTGTAGGATTAGTGATTGATCACATTAGTGCTAGATGAATCTGATACTTCCATCTGTGGTCATCTGTCAGTGTTGGGGTAGTCAACCTTAGTGGAGTCAGTTCACTAACTTCTACCATCTCCAGACTCCCTGTGTGGACTGACGTCTGTCCTCATAAACCCCACGTCCTCCCTCAGAGACTGAATCTATCTTGTGCAGCAGCTGTTGGACCTGATCACTGTCCTCCATCCTTCTGTTGTTGAACACCTGGTACTGACCGCAACACTCTTTCAGAAGCTTTTGCAGGTTCTGGTCTTCTCTGATGAACTGGTCCAGGTCGATGCCGTCCTCTTCCAGTCCGTCTCCGTAGGTGAACAGCACCATGGTGTGTTTAGGGGCATCAGGACTCAGCATGCTCCTCAGAGCCTTCAGACTTCCCTGCTCCACTTCAGTGAATCTTCCCAGCTGGATGGTGAGGAGGAAGACGTGAGGACCTGGAGAGCTCAGCTTCAGAGCTTCCTCCAGCTGAGCCTTCACCTGGTTCTTAGGCAGCACAGAGCTGAAGAGACCGGGGGTGTCCACCACAGAGACTCTACGACCACCAACCTCACCTGCTCTCTCCACACAGCTCAGTGTCACAGGTGAGGAACTGAAGCCACTGTGGAACTCCTTCCTCCCCAGGATGGTGTTTCCTGCTGAGCTCTTCCCCACTCTCTCCTGACCCACCAGCACCAGCCTCAGGTCAGAGCCACACCCTGGAAACAACACAGCTCATTAGGCTCCATTTCTAGGCTGGAGACAGTGAGGAAACACCTGAGCTCCAGGACTCAGTCAATCATCATCACAAATATTTGTGTCATTTTTCATCTCAACTGTTGTGAACCAGAATGTGGATAAACAATGGTCTGATCTTAATGATTTGATTTACTGTACTGTAACTGTTAGAAGAAACTCCAGTAATGAACTGCACATGAAGATCACACAGAGATGAAAATGACGACTCCCTCTTTATGAGCTGCAGCTAATCAATCATCAATATTCAATATCACAGAATGACACAGGCTTGCCTACCTGGACCTCCCACACTTCTGAGAGCTGCTCTTCTTGATTCTTCAGGATCCATAGCTGGATTTCCTCTCAGCAGACGTTCCTGTTCTTCTCCGATGGCTCTCTCAGCTTCTTGGAACATCTGATTGGTGTAGCAGCTTCCTCCATTTCTCTGAAGCAGCCTGTTGATCTTCACCAGCAGCTCTGTGACTTGGCCATGATTCTTCTCGTCTCTGTTGTTGAACACGTGGTATCCTCCATCACACTGAGTGATGAGGTCACTGAGAGGTTGAATCCCATAAATCAGTGTCTCTATGGTAACATCTTCTGCTTCTAGATCGTCTCCATGGGTGAACAGGACCATGCTGTACTTTCTTGCTTCTTCTCCAAACATCTCCTGAAGGATCTTCACTGTTTCTTTTTCTTCTTCAGTGAATCTGCCTGGTTGCATCACGATGAGGAACACATGAGGACCAGGAGCAGCAAATGAGACGGATCTAGAGATCTCTCCCTTGACCTCCTTCATTTCTTTACTGCTGTCAAACAGACCTGGAGTATCAACAACAGTCACTGTTTGACCATCAACAGCTCCTGTTTCCTTCTGACACAACAATGTTGATTCAAAGACTCGTCTTCCTAAGATGGTGTTTCCTGCTGCGCTCTTTCCAGCTCCTGTTTTCCCAACGAGCACAATCCTGAGTTCTGTGGGAGAAAATTAAAACTCATTATTGACCATCGTTGTTAACAGGCAGTGAAGTCTGTGAAGGTGTAGGCCTAAACTATCTATAATCTATCTATCTATCATAGATCTGTAAATGTCTGTCATCAGTTCCAAGTCAGGCAGGAGCTCTGATTGGTTGTCTTTTTACACCTCATTTCTGCAACATCTGCTGAGGCAGATCCACAAATGCTCACAGGCAGCGATCTGTAAAAAGACTTGTGTGTCACCTTTCCTTTGCCCTGAGCTAATAAAGTAACAACAATAGCTCCATAGAGGAGCCCATGTGCTGCTCATTCTAACATCACATCTTCTGTTTCATGAGTGGCTCAACTTTACAATAGAAAAGTCTCTTTTTGTAAATGAAGTCACTGTAAATGAAACAAATCATAATCCTACAAATCACTTTGAATAGTAAAAGCCTTACCAGCCATGTTTGTCTTTTCCAGGTGGAGGATGTGTTGAGTCTCTGCTGTTGAAGAGCAGTCAATACATTCACTTGACTTTCCTCTCTGTTTCATAATTCTGCCCCCGCCCCCCACTACTCTAAGAAACATGTCCATTTTCCATTGATAAAGAGTTGAGTCAGAGGGCGGAGACGCTGCCCTGTGATTGAAGACACCGTCAGCTTTGATGGCATCAACAGTGTCTCTGTCCACTATTGGCTGTGTCCTCAAACACATCAGACTCAGGAGGAAGATCATCACCATGTCCTTGATCATGGGATGACAATGAGGGAAGCAGAGGGCTGAAACAAGTTACAGAGTGCAACACACAAGTTTTCTACCGTATTGATAACAGTTACTGTACAGTATTCTATCTTTCTAACAAGACATTTCTATTCCAATGCAAGATAACTGCTTACTGCTCTCTCTAACTTGCAGCAGGTAGAGAAAAACCCCGCTGCCACCTGTTGGCCATTCCATAGTGTCAACCGCTGAAAAGAACAGACAAATAAAACAGGACTCAACCTGGGCTTCTTGTACCTCTTACAGTTTCTCTGAATTGCTAAAGCACTAATTCCTGTTGTGTGAATCAGTTGCTCAGTTGTCTAAACTCATTCTCCAAATCAAACATCCTTTTGACAAACCTGTCACCATAAACCTTTTTGGTCTCCAAAATTAAAGAAAAAAAGATGCAGCATTTACTCTGCATTCATCAAACATGATACTGTGAAAAAAGTCATTTTCATCATCATCCTGAAACTGATCAATGCAGGAGGTCTACAGCCTAATGCCATGTAAAGAGTAAGTATGACTACACAACTGACAGAGTCATTGATCTTCCCCTGCTCTTTGGGCTGGGTCAGGCCACTTCATCAACATCACATGCTACATTTGTCCCATTTACACTTCATATAGTGGAACGGCATCGTTTTGATGGACCATCTCAACTACAATGTCTTCCTGCTGGGATGTGAAGAGAAGTGTCCTCCCACCCGTATGGCACTTATACAAAAAGTCAATGTGCAAAATATTTGTAATGTAGACCCAATTTCTGGAATATATACAGTATATATAATACACAGTGGCGTGCAGTCAGGGGCAGCAGGGCTAGCACTGCTAGCCCTGTCAAAAATTAAATAATCTTTTTTTTTCATAATTAAAAAGTGAATCTGAAATGTGTCTGGAGTCAATTACTTGTTCAGTATGCAACTTTAGCCAGAAAACGATTGGTTTTGTGGAACTCAAATTTCCTATGTCCTATAAACGCACCACAGCTCCGTTCCTTGTCTGGGGCAAGCAGTTAACTGCATTGCTACCCTTTGGTCGAAGCTGGACGCTGCTATTGGGTTAAAACGTTGAGTGACAGTCTCATCAGCCAATCAGATTTTGATGTGTTATTGACAGAACGCCTCAGGCCTAGCAGAGTTTCTAGAGCTAGGCCCTGGTGTTGTCATTGAAATTAGCCTGACTGATTGGCCCATGTGCAGCTGCGTGATGACGCATGTAGTCTGTTATTCTGAGAGGTGACGGCGGGTGATTTAACAGCAAGATATTTTGATATGACTGCGGACGTTTGCAGGAAAAATTGATTTTTTGTAAGACAGACGCCTAAAATGGATGCTAACTCAAACCAACAAGCTGTGTGTGGCATAAGGTGGGAAAATGTGGTATGGCAGGTTGACAGCTAGCTCGGAGCACAACAAGTGTTCTGATGGACTAGGCCTACTCAGTAACAGCCGTGGTGATGGGTGAGTGCATTTTTTTTTTTTTTTTTTAATATATAACTTTCTCAGATTGGTTTTGCATACTGTTGGGCTAATAGGCTACTGTGAGTGACCTAAGGGAAGATGGTCCGATGGTGATGCTGCACAGTGGTGTCTTGATGCGTTGTGGTTGTTCAGTCGTCGTTATATTTTGGGCGTCGGCGGCTACGGAGGAAGGTGGCGGGGGGGGGGGGGGTGTTGAGGGTGTTGTTTCTGCTAGCCCGGACTGAAACACCACCGCACGCTACTGATAATACATATGATATATATCACGACAGGCCATGGTGTATACTCATTATAACAGGGGCCTTGTTTGGCCCTACGCAAAGCGGAGGGACAACCACCCCTTAGAGTGGTAGAATGAGCATATACCACAGGGGTCGGCAACCCTAGGCATGCACGCCACGGTATAATCACTGGCACGTCACGGTATAATCACTGGCACGCTGGCACCTCTACCGCTATAAATTTCTAACCGCTACCAGCTCACGAGTCAGAGTTTGTTTTTTCCCGGGCTTTCTGCGCACTTAATTTTGAAAGGACAGCTGGAGTGAGGCAAGGAGGGTGAGAGAGTGAGAGGGGTCTGCTGGGTGGAATCGAACCCAGGGACGCTGCAGTGGGGCATGCAAGACGATCAAGCGTTTCAGTGATGGTGAGCGGCCGGTCGGTGCAGGCGCACTGTTACCGTTAGTCCGATTTGCCCCCCTCTGTTTTCGATGCCCCCCCCTCTGGTCATTTATTATTATGCCTGGTGGGGATATGTCTTGTCCTCCTCTCTGGTCAGACAGAGTAATAGCCTGCTTTAGATCAAGTTTACATCATTTGAACCACCCCCTACAGTAGCGCACAGCGTCTCTCAGACCGTCATTTAGCCTACTGAAAATTTTCAACAACAAAAAAAAGGCGAGTCTGGAGATGCCGGTTGCACTGGGTCGGGTCTGTCTCCAGGTTTGAACAAATAAAATTATAAATAAAATCAATTAGAAGTTTCTCTTTTCTACAAGTTCTTGTGATTGAACAAAACCTCTCACAGTGCTTCATTCCTACAGTTCTGAAAGACCCGACCCGGTCCGATCATTCATGCATCCGTGCATTCATTAATCGGTTACTTAATGAATTCTCGTCCAAACCGCGGCCCAGAAAAAGATAAAGAGAAGACCCAGCCTGAGTTATTAAATGTTTTCTGGACCCGGCATACGTCCGGTCGTGTTGTTCGTCCAGTTGAAAATTATTATCATTTCCCATCTTTGCTGAGCTGATTTGTTTGAAATTAAATAAAAGTCTGTCGTAGACGCCTGTCTATTAACATGTCATGAGTTGATGTCAATTATTGGCTATATCAAAATGGTCAAACACAGTCAGTAATAGTAGGACTTGAAATAAAGCTAGTGCATGATGTACAGTTTAGTGGACAGATGATTAATTGGAATTTTCTTCCAATCTAGAATCAATACTTGAGAAATTTAACCATGACATACACACACACAAACACATACACACATGTTTCATAAGAATTGTGTTTAGAGTTTTGCAAAAGCAACTATGTGTAGATAGTTTATGGTTTTGTCAAAAGGATGTAATGAGTTTAGACAACGAAGCCACTACACTGGCTTGGCAGTCCAGCCCTCTGCTTCCCTCATTGTCGTCCCATGATCAAGGACATGGTGATGATCTTCCTCCACACCTTCCTCCTGAGTCTGATGTGTTTGAGGACACAGCCAATAGTGGACAGAGACACTGTTGATGCCATCAAAGCTGACTTCATTTAGAAAAAGAGACTTTTCTATTGTAAAGTTGAGCCACTCATGAAGCAGAAGATTAGCACTTGAGAGTTGCTACTATGTTAGATGTGATGTTAGAATGAGCAGCACATGGGCTCCTCTATGGAGCTATTGTTGTTACTTTATTAGCTCAGGGCAAAGGAAAGGTGACACACAAATCCTTGTTCCAGATCGCTGCAAGCATTTGCAGATTGTACCCAGCAAGCCAAATGACGTCCGGTTAACGTCGAGCTGACGTCATTCGGTGACGTTCCGGACTAGGCCAAATTCGGGTATAATTGGCGATGTTTTAGACGTCTTTTTCAGGACGTCTTTACCAGGACGTCACCCGACGACTTTTTAATGACCCTGACCGACCACATACCGGTCAATTTTATGTCGTCGAGATGACGTCCTGGTGACCATGTCCTGGAAATTACGTCCTAATGTCCCCCAATTCAGCTGTGATCTGGCCCATTACTACACGTATAAGGTCAAGATAAAAGTGCCAACTCAATTTTTTTTTTTTTTGCACACTATCATTGTTAAAGCAATATGCAAAAGGATACGTGATGATAAATCGTCTTTTACAAAATGTAGCATTTCATTAATTTCAATACCTACAATATTTTTGAAAAACAGACACAAAACTTTCATTTAATTCAAACAGAGCCATTTATTGTTTGACAAATGAACAGAAACAGAAAGATGACGCCATCAGATGCCATGTTGTTTGCAGGGTTCTTTTTGTTGTTCTTCCCTCCACCAGACCTTTCTGAGGATTAAATAATCAGCATTTAGCCTATGCCGTTGTCATCAGACTTGTCCCAGCTTGATGGCATCTGCAATACAAAATCAATAACAATGTCAGAGTTTGAAAGATTTCATGTTTACACAGCTGTGTGTAAAAGCCTTCTTTTTGCAGTTTATGGTAAAAGCATATAAAGTGGTGATGGGAACAGCAGTTCTTTCATTAAAATGATTCATGAACTGCTGCGGACAGGACGCCACAGTTGAGCCCGAGAGGAGCAGCGGCTCAATTTGAACTGCAACAAGCGCTAATGCTATTAGCATTAGCAGCAGGCCTTAGCAGCAGCTAGGTCAACGAGCTAGTTTTAGTAATTCGGCGAGAAAATAACTAAGTTCTGGTGGTATTTTCTTTGCTGCTATTTGGCATAATATAAATTATAGTACAGTCAAGGAACTTACATGACCATTTTCTCAGCATCGCTGTGTTGGGACTGAGTGCGGTCAATGCTACTAGCGGGCTGCTAGCAGGCCTAGTTTTTTTGTGTGTGTGACCCAGTTTACGAGATACAGATAATTCGGCTACCACTTTCGACAGTATTATTTTACTTAAATCAAACTCCGAAATCATGAAAATGTTACTTACAGGGCTGGTTTACTCGCGCTGAGTAACTGTGTCCTGTTGATGTTGAACGTGCAGCTGCAGCACCGTGTGCGTCTTGGTGAATGACATCACGTGCTGGGTCGTAGGTCAGATCCATCAGATGACGCCCACTTCACTTTTTTTTTTTTTTTTTTTGTATTTTCACCTATGATTTTCATAAAGAAGACTTAGAACGTCTCTTGTGCTCTTTCGGTGTGATTTTTTATTACGTACTCTAGCCTCCTGTTGTTTATAATGTCATGTTTATGTTAATAAAGTTTGATTGAATACAACTCGGTCGCAATCATGACTGTATAAAAAAGAGGTCGCAGCATCAGACTGTATCAAAGACGGTTTATCTTTGACTATATGTCGTATAATTTTTTTTGCCACATCCCATTTCTCTGACTGGTCATGATATGACTCGATCACGACCAGATCACGACCCCCCTCTCAGACAGTCCATCCGTGCGCAGTTGTGATATAGGGTCATATTCTGGGCCTGATCGGACTAGTTGTAATTTGACGTGATAACGACCCAATCGGGCTCTCTCGAACACGTCCGAGTTTGCTCGTGCGGTTGTGATATGGTCATATTCTGGGCCTGATCGGACTAGTTGTGATTTGACGTGATCACGACCAAATCGGGCTCTCTCGAACACGTCCGGGTCCGACCGTGTTTGCTGGGTAGGTTTGATTCCAGACAGGGACGATCACAACACACGATGTGTGAGGGAGGGGGTAGGAGAGGAGAGGAGAGGAGACACCTTGAACCTTGTTTAGACCTTCCATTAAAGCCAAACTGCATCCTGTTCCTTGTTCCACATTAGCGCCACCTGTTAGCGTCACAGCAACCTTCAAGGCCTGTGGTAAAAATGAGTTCATGTGACTGTGATGAAGTGAGTTTGTTTTCTGGAGCCAGTATTTAATGGCTGTTAAGAGCTTCAGTTAGACCTGCAGGACTCTAAAGACAGTTGTTGTTTCTCTCTGGTCACACACTGCTGTCATTTTAGTTTACACTCTGTTGGTTAACAACAATGGTCAATAATGAGTTTTAATATTCTCCCACAGAACTCAGGATTGTACTTGTGGGGAAAACAGGAGTTGGAAAGAGTGCCTGTGGAAACACCATCTTAGGAGGACGGGTCTTTGAATCTAAGTTGTCTACATCCTCAGTGACGCCAGAGTGTCAGAAGGCAATAGGAGCTGTTGATGGTCAAACAGTGGCTGTTGTTGATACTCCAGGTCTGTTTGACACCAGGAAAGATCATGATAAGGTGAAGAACGAGATTGCTAGATCCGTCTCATTTGCTGCTCCGGGTCCTCATGTGTTCCTCATCGTGATGCAACCAACCAGATTCACAGCAGAAGAAAAAGAAACAGTGAAGATCCTTCAGGAGATGTTTGGAAAAGAAACCAAAAAGTACAGCATGGTCCTGTTCACCCGTGGAGACGACCTAGAGGCAGAAGATACCGATATAGAAAAAATGATCTGTGAGAATCAAGATCTCTGTGGCTTGGTCAGCCAGTGTGATGGAGGATACCACGTGTTCAACAACAGAGACAAGAGGAATCATGGCCAAGTCACTGAGCTGCTGGTGAAGATCAACAGGCTGCTTCAGAGAAATGGAGGAAGCTGCTACACCAAT